>JAIPRN010000525.1:64451-80400 GCA_025469175.1 Geopemphigus sp. TES_GeoC_2020 | reverse complement strand
CACACACACACACACACACACACACACCCCGTTGTTGTTTTTTTTTTTTTTTTTATTTAAATTTGTCGTCCTAAGTAGCGACCTAGTTGTCGTCCGTAGCGCTATTCCGTTCGGAATAAAGTCTTTAAATAACTTTTCGCGTTCCGCCGCTATTCCGTATACGCGCCGTAACATATTTATTCGATTACGTGTTGCGAATAACTTTTTTTCGCGTCTTTATACTTGTCGCCAAATAACGTCGGAGAAATAAAAAGAAACACCGAGACATTTGCATAAATTAGAAACTCGTCGGGAAACTAAGAATAATTTTGCACGAGTAATCCCGTCCATTCAATCCGCGTTGTACTTAGTATAGTAATGGCCGTACACAATGCGCCTTCTGCCGGGCGGGATTTTTCCACTCGCGCGCGATTCGTTCGCGTTCAATTACGCGTACACGCGTATTTGTGTTATCGGTACTCTTTATTCGGGACACGGAAATTAAATCGGGTCGATACGACGGCGACAAACTTTTTCGGCGTTACTCGCCCCCGTGCGGACGTCGTCAGCGCTTTTCACGTTATTCGAACGAAACGTTTTTAACGAAAAAATGTCGGAACGACCCCGGACGGGTATTTCCCTTTTGAACGCAATTTATCGTTTATTGGACGAAGTACAAAGGACGGAACCAAAGACGACCAGATGTATTAAACGTTCCGGACAATAGTCCCGTTCGTAGAAGACCGGCAATAATGTAATACGTACGAACAAACAAAGAATAAAAAATCCGAAAGATTAAGGATTTTTTATTCCTTCATAAATATGACCGAGTATTATAAAAATTGTTGAACATCGTCGACGGAGTGGTACGAACGGGAAACGGAATTAATGCGACGAAAAAAGAACGTCGTTCGATTTCTTAAAAAATACGCGGGTCTTACCGAAATAATATTGTATATATATATATATACACGGTACGTAAAATACGGCTTAAATATTTTACGTATTCGCGATATAGGAATGTTTTTTTTTTCGCGAACGAAATATAATATTTATTCGACGACTCTTTGGAGAATACGTTTGTATAGAAGACGGTTTGTACGCGTGACGTACAACGAAAACGTAATATAACTTGGCGAGTGTTCGTCGAAAGTTCCGACTAATTAAAAATCGAAACGACGTGTTTTCTGGCGACCTTCAAAATAACGCGCGTAGTCACGCGTACGTACACGTGGAAATTTAGAAACCAACCCTTCTCCGGCGCGTCCGATTCGTATAATTTTATATTTACGTTCGTTTACGTCGTTTCGGAATAATAACGATACTGTCCGCGGTCGTCCGGCGGATGTTCCATAAAAGTGTTTCGTACTTAATTGTTTCCACGTATTTTGGGTTGGCGGAAACACGTTTTGCTCGCGAACGTCTAACGAGATGCGTTCGCGTTAGAATAAAAATTTAAAAAAAAAAAACGGAATTTTCGCCGTAATAATAAACCCGATTTCGGTAACGACGTCGAATTATTTAATAGAATTACCGATGTCGATATTTCGCGTGAAAAACGCGCCGGCCGAGAAATAATAAAATCGTTCGCGCCCTGTTTGTACACGCGGGAAATTCTTTGGATCGATAAACGACCGGAGGCCCGGCACTGTTTCGGTCTCTGACCACCGTGTTGTACAAACGTATTACGGTTACGGCGTAACAATTACGACGCGCGCGCGCCCCGTCTGAACGACACATAGCTCGTATATATCGTTATAGGCGATTTTTTTTTACGTTATTCGCCCCCTTTTCCGAATAACGCGGCGGCGGCGGCGCACGCGAATCGCGTTTTCGTTTTTTCGTAAGTCGATTCGGCGGGTAATTTTCGCCGGCGCGTACACGGCAGCAGCCGGCGCGCTCAGGTCCGACCGCCCGCCCGTAGTCGTCTCTTCCGGTCGCCCACGACCATCGACCGGCAGGTGGTGGCAGTGGTCGGCGCGTCGTTATTATTATTAATATAATTATTCCCGGTTCCCGTAATAATAATAGGCCAATAATAAACCGTACACGTACATATATATATATATATGGTGACGCCGTTCACGTATATCGACGTTATGATTATTCCGTCGTCGCCGCCGAGTATATATGACCGACGGTCCGAAAATATCGAACGTACGTAACGCGTATACAGGGTGTACACGGAGTGCACGTCGAGAAATACGAACGATTTCGTTTTATATGTTTGGCGATTTCGATAGCGTTCCGTTCGGTCGAATCGCGTTACGTAATACGCGATAAAAATCCGATAAAAGACGTCCGAACGCGCGCGCGTTATTACGTAAATAAACGTCGTCGACCCGGAAAAACGTTAATTTTTGAAATTATTCGCCGTGTTTGGCCGGCAACCGACGTCGCATCGGGGCCTATCGAAGTACGGCGGTATCATACACCAACGATCACCGCCTTTCGTTCGATATCCAATTGTTTACATACTTGCCCCAAAGCTTCGTTCGAAATTACGCGTTGTTCCTGCCGAACCTCCCGGGCGAATCATCGAAACGAAATCCCGGGCGTGTTTTAAACGCGCTACGGTCAAACGTAGGCGATTCGAATCGTTTAATTTTCCAATATTTCTCGGTTCCCATTTTCGCGTTTACGTCCGGCGTTTACAATTAGTACGTTCGGGCTTCCGTTACTCGACAAACGGAGCGTTTTTTTCGAATTTCGCGATACGCTGACGTTTAAATACCGAACGCGCGTTCCGTACCGGCTGCACCGTCGGACCCACCACGGTCCCCAGGGCGGGATGGTGGCCATATTTAATAGTCCCGTGAACTTTATAAACGCTCGCCCGGTTCCCCCGTGCGCGTCCCGGATACCGTTCGTGTCATATTACGCCGTCACGACTAAATAAGTCTGTCGTAATGCGCGCACGTATTATGGCGCGCTGTGACGGCAAAGGTCCGAATTTCGGCGCGAATTATATTTCACGCGCGTACGTATATGGGCGTGTAAAAAAGTTTCAACGCTGCGACCTAAGTTTGACCGATTGCTCTTGGACTATATACCAAATGTCGGACATTCGCCGCCGATTGATCATCTTGGTAAATCCTATAGGATTAACCTTTCCGCGTTTAGGACAACCGATGAATGATTGTTTTTTTTTTTTTTTTTTAATAATATTCGCGAATGTTTAACGTATTCGAATAGGCGACGTTAATCATATCCACTGATCAACGAATGTCGTTGATTCTTTATCGTTTAATAATAATGTTACGGTAATTAAAGCGATAATGTACGGTTTTTTATTCCCGAGTATATTTTACGGGGTATCTTTACTACGTAGCCATTTTCGAATAACGCGAATTAAAAACGTTTATATTATTCTAAATTATTACACGTATATATATAAAAGGCGACTATTATACAATGTCAATTATTCTTTACGACGATCGGAGTAAAATGATTTAAAACGTCGTTACGGACGTCTCCGCGACAAAAAATACGTAAAGAAAATAAATAGTCGAATTAACACGCGTTATATTCGTTAAACATTCGCCGCGAAAACGGAATTATGTCTTACACTAAATATTACGGAAGGTCGACCTCTGACAAACCCACTCCGATACTCCGCGAATATCACGCCGACTCGATGTACCAAGAATTCGCTAATCAGCAGCGGATCGTTTGTACATAATGCCCGATAGTGTTTCGTCTCTCACATCGTTTCTATATAAAAAAAAAAAATACCGCTTATTATTCGCGAACTAGCGAAAAAAACTAACCACGGGTTCGCGACAACGTGCTCGTCTCGAAAAGTCAAAATAAAATCGCGTTAATTACGTACCGTACGGGTTCGATAATAGTTTATCGAAACATTCGTTTCGACGACACTCGCCTCGTACGATGTACTTGACGCGATCGGTTTTTATTCGTACAACCGTTTCGGTTGGCCGAAAGGACTTCGCGACGGAATCCAAAGGCGGTAACGTTTACGATACGAAAAACCCGAACGGTTCGAGTTGAAATGGAATAACGCGGTGTTTTGACGGCCGTCGACGTTTCAATATCGGTACCGCGTCAGACGTTGTACACAGATTTCGATCGGTTTACGACGCCGACCGTTGGGTTCGAGTAATTCCAATCGATTACGATTCTCGACGAAACTACACGCCGGCCCTTTTTGTCGTGTACGCCTATTGTTAGCCAACGGTCGGTATAAATGCGCCGAATACGTAGCCGCGCGAAGATTTTCGAAACGTCGCGCCCGGAATTCTTAAATAAAGCGACGATATATACCGCGTGGTAACAACGGCAAGCCCGTTCGATCGCCGGCAAATTTATTACGGGATTTGTATGTGCCTGTCACGCGGCCAGGAACGAAGGCGGCGGCGGTGGTTTACGTGCGCGACGCTCGTCTGGATGTCTCAGCTACAAATCTGGCTAGTTTTCGAGTCGACCCACGGCCGTAAAATCCTCGTTAAACTAATCCCCGAGACTTTATACTTTCCCCCGAACACGCGTTACGTTCGCGCAACACACGTCGCCCGTAAAATCGGGCGACACGTAGAATACCGAGGAAAAATTGATTTACCGTCCGACGTTCGAACGTCTCGAGATAGGCAAACACGTCGGCAAGGACACGTGTGTTCAACTCGGGTTGAAATTTTTACCGAAACGATCTTAATTTCCGTTATTTTAGTAGAAAATTGAAGTCGTTTTCTCTAACCAGCCGTTGACAGTACGAATATATAGCTTCTCCCGTCGCGTTACGAATAGTTTCATTAACGTTCTCAAATGTCCGTCTTTTGGGATAGAGTTTTTAGCCTCGAAAAGAAGTCGCTGGTAGCCGAATCGAGCGAATATGACGGGGGCGTGGTACCACTGGTTCGCCACGAAAATTCGCGCACGGATAGTACCGAACGTGTTGGCGCGCTGTCGCACGACGCGAAATTAGTGACTTTGATTTCCAGCCGTTTACGGTGTACTTTATCAAATTAACGGTTAAAATTAAACGACCGAGATAGTCACTTTTCTGACAGTCAATCGTTTTTTTTTTCACATTTTCTCGAACGATTGTATCGTCCGCTGGTGATGTCGACGGTTGTCCAGGACGTCGGTCGTCTACAATATAGACATTCGAACTTTCTCGGTACCGGTTAAACGTGACGCAACGACTTACCGCGTTACCTTCAAAAGCTTACATTATCGAGTACTTTTGCCAATTTTCGTGCGAAATTTGATACACGCGCGTCGTTCTAGAATGATGTGCCGTCGTAAAATCGCGGCTTTATACAAAACGTTCAACTTCGACACAGCACCGTACTACCCCAACAACGACTGGTTCGAAACATTCGATTTTATACTAAAATACCGGAAATTCTCTCTAGTTTATTTCGGTACGATAATGTCTCCGATAACGTTTTTTCGGGATAATTTCAATCCGATAATTTTATTAAACGAGCCGTTCGCGGACGTGATCGGGGGGGGGGGGAAACGTTTTGTCGAATTTGGGCCGTCGAAACGTATACGAATATGCGCGTGTAAATGTACTCGATTAAAGGAAACGTTTCGTCGTGAACGATCGTACGTAATACAAAAGGGATGGAGAAAAACGCGATTGTGCCGCTTGCGAAATGATCGGCCGTCGCCGGTGTAATTACACGACCGTTCCAAGTTGGCCGAGTTTGCCGAAGTTCGCAACTTCGCGCACGATACCCATTCCCACCTGTCCGCGGCTGTTTGCGCGAAGTGCACGGCGCGTTATGATTATAACGCGCGCGCAGACCGTCTTTATCGCGCGCATAAATTGACGGGGAGACCACCGCTATTATTATACCGCGGAAACTTTTCATAGACGCTCGAAATCGACTAGCCGACACTGACTCGTGAAACGCGCGCCCGTTTGTACCTCACCCGCCGACGCGTCGCGTGTATACGGTTGAAAATACTACGCGGTCGTTTTCGGCATAGGCTGGACGATCGGAAAAAGACGACGGGATGGCACCGTGCGGTTCGGCCGCTCGACCGGGCTACGCGACGCGTGAAAAATTGAACGGATTTCGCGGCGAATATTATTATTATTTCGAACGGCGAAACACCGGCCGACCGTTCGGTACGCGCGGGCCCGGCTCGGCTGTCCGAAAATACCGAGCGGGGGCGGCGGCAGCGGACGGACAGTTTCCATTTCGGACCGACTCCCGCGGCGTTCACTACGGCGTACGAAAATTATCGGCCCGTGAACGGCGGCGTCCGCGTCAAGTCGCCATTTCGGTTCGGTATTTTTTTTTAATATAAGTAAAAGTATTTTCCGTTCCCGGCGGAACGCGCGCCACCGGACGACAATGACGGTTACCGCGGTATTCCGTATATTCCGCGTAAAACGTCCGCGGAAAATACGGCGGTTTTTTTTTTATTAAAAATCGTAATTTCGCGTATACCGAGGCGTAATTTTCCGATACGTTTATATTTTAGAAATATCGTCGACGGGCACTAGCGAGCTGGACGGACAAACGGTCCGACTCAACGTGTTCGACGGTTTAATTAATGTGGACCGAAGAAGAAAATAAATAACGTTTTTACTAAATTCGCGGTAAAAATCCGTTTACGAGATTTAAGACGGTAACCGACTTGGTTCACCGGAGTTCCGCGGCGAATGTCACCGACGTGGCTAGGTACGCTTTTGCCGGAATCGGACGCCGTTTTACTTACGATTGCCGGCGCCGACCAAAACGTTAGACACGAAATACGTTTTCAAGTTGGCGAACGTTTTGTACGGTTATTACGAACGTTCGCTTTGTACGATAATTGAAAATCGAAACGAATCGATTGTTAACGCGACGACGAGATATACCGGCGTAGTTAAAAAAAAAATCGGTTTTAATATTTTTTACGTTACCTTACCGTAAACTAGGAATACGTTTTTACGCGATATTCCGTCGCTAAATAATAACATCCGTTCACGTATCCTTCCGGCAGGTGTTCGCTAAAATATTCGTCGGTCGATTGATAGACGTCTACGTTTCCGACCGAGTGATACGCGATAGTAAACGGTTTACATTTCGCGCAATTTCGGCTACCAGCCGGCATAAATCGTACAATTCACGAACCGTTCCGACCGTGTACGTTATTTTCGTTACAATCGAATACGCTAAACGTACGGAATCGATAAAACGAAAGCGTTCAAAGTGTACGGGAAAAACTCGGAACGTTCCGCGCGTATTATTTACGGACGAACGCGGTGATACGAACGAGTGCCGTTACCGAAAAAAAAATAAGACGTATTCGTACGAAATTACCGGTACGGACGCGCGAAAACTGCCGGCCGTTAACGGGGCGACCGATCTCGGGCGTGCGACGAGTGGCCGACGATCCGCTAATAGGGAACCACGCGCGTATAGACGAGACAAACCGGTTCGGGACCGTTCGCGCGGAATTCGAATTTCGCGTGGCGGACAGAACGCTTATTAGCGCGCGACGTTCGTTCGAAATCGTGTAAACTAACGTATTTAACTAAACGTCGGCTAATTACGATCGACGGTAAATTACGCGCCCGGAATCCGTCGTGTTTCTTGTACACAATGGGAGAACGACAAGCGTAGAACGATTATTTCGTATTTTCGCCGTCGGTTGCGAATTCGTCGGTTACCGCGCGTTTGCGACATTTTCACCGTTAAACCACCACGGCCGAGTCGCCTACGCGGTAAACGCCCGTCGAATATTCGCGATTCCGGACGATTTTCGCGTTACCCAATGGGGATAAACGCACGGCCGGCGGATTATTATTAAAAAAAAAAAACGAAAGGTACATTTCGCGTACGAAAAATACGACCTACCTACCTTATTCGAGCGGCCTAGTGGCGCGCACACGCGGTCGTTCAGAACGGAAGCGTTTAAACGTAAAACGACAAAGGCCGCGTGGAAATTCCGGAACGCGATTCGACAACACTCGCGGTTAACGGCGTATCGGAAAGATATTTTCGGGTACCGCGAATAATCGGATTTATTTCTAATCCGGGCACAGCGTCGTCGCGTAGAAGCGTTCCCGCGTATTGAATTATATTACCGCCGACAACCTCGCGATTTTTCGTAGCGTCTAAAAGTTGCAATAATCGCGTCGCGGATTAACGGTAAACGCCATTCGATCGTAAACATCTCGCGAAACGTTATTCTTTTAACCAGTCGTATTCGGCGACGTTTCTATCTCGGTGTTTACGGGAATATTACCGACGCGCGACATTCAAGCGTTTAGATCCGGTACAGTTTATCGGCGAAACCAATTCTGGATGACGGGGTAACGACCGATTCCGTTCGTCGTCCGGTGTCGATTGTGAGAAGAAGAAAAACCCGAGGGCGTAAAAACCGTACCCAGAGAGTATAAATAAACGACGAAACTACGGGCGTAGTAATGTCGAATAACGGACGATAAAACGGCCGATTTGAATTCAATCGTTCACGACGATCGTCTAGTATCGGTACGGGGCAACAAACGATAATAATAACGTCGATTAGGCGGGGTAATTAACGGACGCGTTTAAAATAACGCGCGAATAAAACGACCGTACGCGCGCCGAGCAACGGTCGCCGTGTACGCTTTTCGGCGATTTATTTAGAAACATTGGTGCGCGCGCGCGCGTAAGACGCGTCGAACGAGTGGCGCGCTCGGTTTTCGCCGCCTTTCCCGTATTTTCTCGCGTAATATTTTCGGGGCAAAAACCGTCCCGGCTTTTCGTCATCTATTTCGACACACACACACACACGCGTATCCCGTTTGTTGTTTCGAATTGTCGTTTATCTTCGGCACAAGTTTTCTTCGTGAATATAACCACAGCCGCACAAAGTGGTTGACACCAACACACACACACACACGCGACATTGGGGCGTGGCTTAAACACGAAGATTATAGCGTATTTCGTGTTCGCTCTCGGCCGACGGTTTATTATGGAAAGCGCGTAAACAACACAAACTCCGTTCGACAGATAACGTTCGCCGGCTTTCCGCGATAATATTTTATTATCCCGCCGTGTCGTTTCGTTTACGTACGTCACACTGGCGCGCCTTAACGAGTTTAAAATTAGAAGTTTTCGTTTTCCTTAACCTGTTTACCGGTAACTGGGTACATCGACGCGAGCTAAACTCGCGTTATAATATTTACGAGGCCGCCGCGGGAAAGTTCGCTCGTCTTTCTCGAAACGGTAATCGATAATGCCGGCTAGTTGTCGCAAGTACGCCCGCTCGGCCCGTATTTCGTATTCAAATTCAAGGTCCTTTTTTTTTAGCGGTCGAAGCGTAGCGCGCACGCGAGAACCACTAGACCCTTTCGTTAATGATCGCGTGAAAATTTCGCCAATTACTGGGATTGGAAACGGCCATTAATTTTTACGCGAATTTGTCGTTTTTATTGCGCCGGGTGCTTGCTGACGTCGCCGTGTCCAAGTCCGCTTACGTCATTTCGCGGAACGAGCTGAAAACGCCGGTCGCGAATCCCATCGTAGGCCCACGTAACCGCATCGTTACGTCGTTGGACGCCAATACGTAATTTTCGCTGAAAATCGGACGCGGCGCTAAGTGACGACACAACGCGCGGATAGCGGCGCGGGCAACGTTTAAAGAAACGGCGACGAAACGAGCTGAATTTGAATACCGAAACGGCGAACGATGAAACCGTTACACGGGCGTTACATTTCTCGCGTTTCGTTCGTCCGAACTCGGTACGCTAAACGTAACCGAAAAACGACGAAACGCCCGTTCGGCACTGAAACCGTCCATATCCGAACCGACGGCGGCGGAATCGTAAGCATTTTCGATCGGTATCCGGCGTGGCGATTGATATCGATAGAGGATTGAACGCGAATACCGACATTCCGGGGGCGTAACGAAATAGAAAAATCTGTTGGCGAAATAATGTAAATGTCGAATAATACGAACACCGACGATTCAATCGTAAAGACAACGCCGTTCGGGTCCGTACAGTCGCGTGAAGCACACACGACGAGTTAGTCGAGATATTGTTCGACGAGCCGCCGTGGTTCGAAATGGTATAAATGAAAAACGTTTTCCGTTCCCGACGACTAGTCGAGTAACGAAAATAACGTTTTATTACGTAATTCGATACGATCATTTCGATAGATCGTCGGAAACTTTGTCGAACGAATCGCGAATTCGATCGAAAACAACGACGATATTTCAAATCGATATCACCAATCGGAGAGTTTCCGCTTCACGCGTTCGTGTCTATTCGCGAGTATATACTGGCTTCGGTTCGTTTGAAATTCGTTAAGGCGTCGGCGGTGGAATTTGAAATTCGTTCGACGTAAACGGAATGAGAACTAACCAGCACCGGAAATCGTCGGGAAGTAGTTTCCACGAAGAACTCGAATCTGTTTTCGGATCTATTACGATCGTACCGTCCGCCTACGTAACTACGTTTGCTCGTGCGAAAACAATGCTCCCATTTTAAGCCCGTTTAAACGAAAACGTCGAATTTATATACCGTTACGTAAAATTATACAAGGCGGCGCGGTTCGTTTCGGTTAGGACGTTTCACTTTGTTATTTCGTTCGACCCTTCCCGTTAAATAAAATATCAACACGCGCGTGTTTATATCCTCGGGGTCGGCGCGTGGCGTAAATTAATATATCCCGTACCGCCGACGACCCACGTGACGGGACGAACGTTTATTTTTTGTTTTTTTTAGCGAATTTCACCTCGAAAACAAACGATTTCGACGAGGCGCTCGAACAATCACGACCGTTCGCTTAGGATTCGGAAATAATCGAAAACTACCGCACTAACCCGTACGAGTAACGACCGGCAGAAATTTTCTCCGGACACCACCGGCAATCGTTTGCCGTCCGTCTATTGCACGGAACTTCGCCCGACGTTGATCGTTCGTCAACTACGAATTCCCAATATGTCTCGTCTTCTACGACTAAGACGGAATGTTTACGAAATATCGATTTCCGCACTTAATGCTTGTCTTTATTTAATCGGCGGTGGCGATTACGACGGCGCGATATGTCGGCGGAGAATTGTACGCGCCACGTTCGTTTCCGTCTCGATTATTGTTCTCGAGAAAATACGACGCGTGTCGAAAACGGACTCGGGCGAATATTCGTCTACCGGAAACGGTACGTTCTACTGACGAATGAACGTCGTCGGTTGACGAAGCGGATGGTCGGCGGGCTCCGGTTCGTCCGTGCGCGTTCGCGTTAGGACGACGACGCCAACTGTGGACACTATCGCGTGTGTCTCATATATATATATATAAGTACGGACCCTTCAGCCCCTAAGCGTCGTTTTACTTTCTTCGCGAAAGGCGCGTTCGGCATTTTTACGACGTTTCGCGGTTACGACCGTCCCGGCGCCGGACATTTTATCGGTCCCCGAAATCGAAATACCGGCGGAAAACGTTTTATTACGGGCGGGGTTTCCGTTTTTTTTTTTTTTTTAGGCACAAGGACGGCGGCGGCGACGACGTCTGTACGCGTTATAATCGTACGAACTTTCGTTCTTCCGCGTTTATCGTATTTCCTCCCGCCGTTCGTTACGAATCGTTAACGTAAAACACTATGTATACATAGACGTAAAACACGCGGTTAGTATTAACGGCACGCGTTTCGAAATTCGCGCTATTCGTCGGCGGGTGAACTCTTCGTTTTTCTTTTTTCGAATTTTCGTCTAATAAAATCGAATAATCGGAAACGAACCGTCAATAGAGTCGCCTTGACCGTTGCCGAGTCTGGAAAGAGTACCGACGCCGATTTTATATATATATATATACGTAAATACGTCGGATTTCGCACGTTTTCGCCGGTGGATCAACCGGGACCGGGCGTGGGGCAACGCGGCGGCTAAATATAAACGCGATATTTTGGATTTCGTCCAGGTGTGCTAACGGAGCGATTCCGTTGTTTCGAAAACAAAACACGCGCCTCGAATTCGACAGTGTCTCCGTCGCAGCCGACCACGCGCGTTGGAACGAGAAACGTAAATGGGACGCCGGCGTACGTAAATATATTGCCAGGTGTAGCCTACCGCCCGAACCGACGACGAGTTTGGCCGCCGATTTATCGTCGCGCCGGTAGAACGTTCCGTCCCGGCAACCGCGTCGTTGTTTTTCGCGCACCCCGGACGACCGTTGCCGTTTTCGCGGTGACCGCCGTCCGCCCGCCATGTCTTGGTTCTTCTCGGTGGACGATGACGACGAGGACGAGAACTTGCTATTCAGCCCCGCGCTCATGGCCCGCCGGGCCAGCGAAAGTTGGATCGACACGCCGCCGATAGAGGTACCGTCGACGTCGTCGAATCATCCTACATTTTTACGCGCTCGCCGTCCGGTTCAATTGTGCGCGCGTCACGGGGACCTTGACCGATTTCTCGACCAACTCGGTGGCGGCCACGTACAGCATGTGTGAACTACGCGACCCAACCGTCTCGTTTAACTCTCGTCCGTATCAATACCGTCGAGTTTCGTGAACTTCCCGAATAGCTTTACTACCGTCGTACCCGGCGTTCGTCCGGCACGTACGTGTGACTATTACGGACGTAAAAAATTAAATACGCTGGAAACGGGATATGGCAACGCGCGGACGTTTTAAAACGATAGATCTCCTTTATTTCGTCGCCTCATTCCCTCAGCTATTCGTAGTCGGCCACCTTGGTCCTCAATCTCCACTCGATCTCCCACGTCGCACGCACCAGCAATTCTCGTATCGATCCCGTTTGACCATTTCTTCTTCGGTCATTTATCCTCCACGGTCAATGCGAAACGACATACACGTGTGCGAAAAATGGAACTGGATACCGTGTGATACGCGTACGTCGTTTTCGGGCGAAACGATAACAAATTAACGGCTTGTCGAACGAAATAAAACTTGAACGGCGACGCGAAAAGCGTTGGTAACCATCGACGTTACGGAGCTCGCGTTAGGTATACCTAAGTTACGATTAAATTGTAAACGACGAAATTAGCGGAGGTCTAGGTTTTTGGCACGCGACGAAGTTGCAAACTACACGCGGTTCGCAAATAGACCTGTATTTTAAGATCGATCGTGGCACGCGGTCCGTTTGGATTGAGTGGCCGTCACGCACGTTGTGCGAGATACGACAAACGGATATATGAAAACGACGAACACGCGTCTTCCGTCCGGCTACAATTTAACGGCCGCGTCGGACGAACGTGTGTGTACGTGCCAGAGTTCTCCAGTCGTTTCGAAAAACGCAAACGGTTAATTCGTATTTTACGAATCGCCCGATCGGGGGTTAGTACGCGTTACCGTTTTCCTGATCCAATATTTCGTATTCAATAGCGTTAAACGATCCGCGAAACGTTTAATTCGTAATCGGCGCGTCGAACATCATTTCGTTTTCGCTTTCCCGTTTGAAAATATCGCGTAACCGTAGGCCGCGAAGCGATTTCGGGACGTTGGTGGCCCTAAACGATCCGCGGTACGTCGGCGAAAAAAACAATTGTCGTCCGAACCATTTACGGTATTCACGGAACCGATATTTCCGCGAGTGTTACGTCATATTATTTTTCGACGGCGTTCGATCCGTTTTCAACGATATCGCGCGTATTATAAATATAAATCCGTCCGAGGAAACCGAAGACACGGATTTGTCGTCGTCGTCGTCGTCGTTGTTGTTGTTGTTTTTCGTTTGTCGGGTTAAAAACGCGTTTTGGCAAACAGAATAACCGTATTAGACGTCTTACGAGGAAAATTAATGACGTTACGACCTTCCTGTAAACGCGCGATAAATTACGTACTAAACTCGTGCGTGTGTATATATACGTTTATACGCGTCGTTATATAATCCGCGAATGCCGTGTTGATATTTTCGTGGCCCGCTAGGGGAAATATTCGGGGGCCGCGACCTCGGGTTCTATTTTTGTTCCGTATTGTTACGGGCGAATTCGTAGACCCGACAACAACGGTGCGCGCGCGCGCGCGCGCGCGGTTAAGGCGTTATCGTGAAAAACGAAATCCGTACACGTCCGACGAACGTGCACGATATGGGCGGCGAGAGGCTCTGTTTCGGGTCGACGATTCCGTCGCCACGTAAACACGCCCGACGCGTATATGTCAAATCCGAGCGCGCGTTCGAATCCATTCCGGCGGTTCCGCCGAATTCGTACGGCACCGTTTTCATCCCAAACCCATCTACGCGTTCATTAAGCGAACGATAAATCTGTTTCGCGCCGCGTCGTTTTGACAAGTTCGTCCCTCGGACCCTCCCGGAGGGGGCGGGGGGGACTAGTAGCGACATGACGTCGTGATCGAACGTCGTTGCCGTTATAGACCGAACGAAAATTACGCGACATATACGCGTCGACTGTTCGACGTATCCACGACGGGTTTGATTTATTTAATTACGTTCGTCTGTACCGGCCCGCGCGCGCGCGTGCGATTGCCGTCGAATAATTTAACTCGGTTCCGGGTAAACTCGAACGCTATACGTCCGTTGTCGGTTCTCGTTGTAAATATAACCGTTGTACGGCGAAACGCGGTGTCTGCTGCTTTTGACGAGTATCGAACGAGAACGGCGGCTGATGGTTGCCGAACGAAAACGCGTTTCGTATTCTTTGTCCAAATCGACCGCGTTCGGAAACGATTTCGACAAATTCCGCGACCGTCGGGTGTGTGTATGTGCGGCAGACGGTTAGCATCGGAAAACTGTATATACGAATTTGACCGTGGACGGACGGCGCGGCACTCCAAGTAGTACTTATTGTTTCCGGATTCAACTACGAAAAACAAAACGTATTTTCTCTCGGTTCGTTTTCTACTCGGTTTCGTTATTACGATATTTACGTTTACCGGACGCGTAAAGCGGTCGCGTCATCCACAGCCGACGGACGGTTCCTCGCCCGATTTTCGGCCGTTTCCGTGTTCACCGTTCCGACTCGCCGTAATAATTTCGGGATACGGCCGCCGTTGTAGGACGCGCCCGTACCGTATTTTACGTTTATCGCGCCGTTTCGAGCGGCCGGACGGTAATTGCGGGCCGTACGCGAGTACCCGAACGTTTTCGAATTCGGGAAAAATAATTTCAAAATACGTTCGTGACGAATAGACGTGTAGGGCCCATTCCATTACGTCGGTGACCCGGCGCGCGATTAAATATTACCGGTAATTAATATCGGCCCGGATGAACGATTGCGTTCTACCGGTAAAACGGACGAGGGTATCGGTGTTTTAACGAGTTCGGGAGCCGGCCGAGTTTATCGCGATATTTTATTTCGTACGGAAAAAAACGCGCCGCGGTGAACGAGCAAAATCGCCGTACGAAATTTACGACGATTACACAAATCGCGATAAATTAACGTCGCGCCAACGCCGGCCGAATACCCGTTGATTAATAATCGAAATCGCCCGACCGATTAATGGTCACGCTCGGTCGACCCGACAGCGTCTCATCTCGCGGAACGTACGGCGAAAATCGTCGAAAATGCCGGCGCGTGGTCAACTATTCGATCACACAATCGTATCGCGTAACGTCAAATAACGTTGGACGGATCGCTCGTACCCATTTTCCTTATTATTCCTTCCAATTATCCTTTGACAGCTCTCCCCTCTGTACTCTCCATTCCTCGCGATATTCCACGCATCCTTTTCCAACGCTAACGACACAACGAACGAAGCCCGCCGTTTCAGTTGACGAATATTTTTTACCTTCGTCCATTCTATCCTCTCCCCTAACCTCCCGTTATTATTTTCGACATTCGCTTCTTCGAGCGATCTAATTTCGTCGTATATTTCTTTGTAATTTGTTTTTTAAATTGTTTTTTTTTTTATACAAAGTTTTCGATAAAAAAAAATAATAAACGTCGGACGGACGTCCGGTGTGTTTTGACTACCAACGGGTGATTCGCCGTACATATCGGACGCTCGGGTGAGCGCCGGACGTCGTTTCGTTAATTTTCGAATCGATTACGATTTTAATTACTCGCGGATTTTTAACGTTTTTTTTTTTTTTTGGCTAC
>JAIPRN010000525.1:0-64351 GCA_025469175.1 Geopemphigus sp. TES_GeoC_2020 | reverse complement strand
TTGCTCGGGGGTTTTTAGGGTTTTTTTTTTTTTTTGGCTACGTCGAAAAAAAAATGTAAAATTTTACTCGAAAAATTACGGTTGTCCACGATACGGACAAATATGCGCGTGCGTGTGTGTAGATACTTGTAAGATTGTCCGTACAGGTGTTCCGTTGTTGTCGCAGTGGGGGAAATTGATTTTCCGAATCGGGAAAATGACGAACACGACGATTGTCTCTTTCGAGGGGCGAAAAAAAAAACGTAAATAAATATAACGGCGATCGAAACTTTCGTCTAACGACGTCGTGCGCTCTGTGTATTTATATAAATATATATGTACGCACGGTGTTGTAGTTTGTAACTTTTTGGACGACGAAGGGAACCCTCGGCAAAGACTAATTTCGTCAGTTGCGTCATCGACGCGATAGGGGGAGAACGGGGAAATACGCGACGACCGTTGGCTAACCCGACGCGAACGCTAATCGCGGATTCGTGGAAAACAACGTAACGGCGCGGACCCTCGGATTGTCTTCGCGAAACAAACGCGACCGAGCCGAAAACGAGCCGAAATCGCTGTAGGGACGGTAATTCGTTTTCAGTCGACGTTCGCGCGCGCATCGCCCCCTTGCTCGCCCGCCCCGAACACGCGTAGAGGATTAGGTTAGATCGCGGCGAATACAATTACGCTAATTAGACGACGGGCTACGATAAAATATATAGTTTTGGCTCGTGTTTAGTTGAAAAAATCGTTCGTTCCGCATAACGAATATTTCGTTTATCCGCCGAAACGAGTTTTCCCCGTAAAAATCGTCTACCCGCGCGCTTAGAGCGCACAACGTTTTGGCGTCGGACGTTCCGTTTCGTAGAGCCCGGGAATTATTAATCGAATTAATCGAACGTTTGCGAAAAACAACTACGGAAATATTTTCCGGTTGAAAATTGTATTTCCGTAACGTCGGATAACGGCCGACGCGCTTAAATGTCGCGTCGATGTTGCAACGCGAGTTGGATCTAAAGGCCGAATTTTTCGTCGGTCGCGGTCATCCGAAAAAAGTCTCGGGTTTTCGTTTAGGCGGCCGGCGGTTTCACGGACGAACAATTATGCACGAACGACTTTGCCGGCCGAAAACGGGGCGCGAGATGAGACGGAGAAATCGGTCGCCCGTCGGACGCGTATAGTCGTACGATATTTCGATAAGGTTACGTTATAGCGTCGTCCGTCGAGCGACGGATAAAACGGTGACGGGACGAAGTAATTCGTTCCACCGAAGGGATTGTAAACAAAACGAAATCCGATTACTATATATATATATACACATGGTCAGGGACGACCGAAGATTTCCGTCGCTTATAAACGCCCGAGGCGAACGACGAGATATTCGGCCGATCGTTTAAAACGCTATTTTCGGTATCGGGATTTGGAAAACGTAACGCGCGCGCGTTTCCGGCAAATATTTCCTCTGTTACGACGGCGTGTATTCGGCGTCGTTTCTCGGGAACGCCTGACGGAACGAACCGTTTCGGAATAATTGGCGCGAAGACGAATTACGTTCGTTTATTACATTCTTTCCGCGCTATCGCCGTTCGGCGCTCAGACGAGTATTTTCTTCCCCGAGCGCGCATTTTCTTCCCGAAACACATAATAATATCGTTTATACTCGCGTGTGTGTATATATATATATATGTCGGTGTTATATCGCTTCGTATAATATCGGGAGGGGAGGACAATGAGGGAATAATAAACGAGAATTACCTAAAGTTCCGAGTTCGTAGCACGTATATTACGTTAACGCGTTCGGAATATCGACGGAGTTTCGGGTAAAATATTTTCTTTCCACTACTAAACGCGCGTGTTCCCAACATTATTACGACGATATCATTATATATTCGGATCTACGAAAAAATTAGCCGTCCATTTTAGTGAAATATTAGGTGTTTTTGTTTTTGACCGCCGGTACTTCGGCTCGTACTTCTCTAGGTGAGAAAATTCGCCGAACGCGTTTTTCGTGCCACGTACGTATCCGCGTCGCGATTACGATTTGGCGCTAATCGAACGCGGTTGCGAAACGGAATTATTTTTATAAACGTATTTTTCCCGTAAATAAGTAAGTACGTTGTCCGGCGCGCAGTAGCGAAGGCGCGTTCAACGCGACGGAATGTGTGCGGTTTCCCGTTGTTCGCGTCCCGAATTCGACGCCGTTCGATTACAATTACGTCTATCCGACGTCGTTTCCGTCGACAAACACCTTTTTGACTTCGCGGCGAGTCGAATCGAAAAGCGTCGTGCGCATTTGCCGCGTGAAATGTAATTTCGACCGAAAAACGCGGCGGCGCCGGAAGCGAAATTTCGCGAAAATATTTATTACGCTTTTCCCAACGTTACCGGACGAGAGTTTATTAAATATTTTTTTCGCCGTATTATAGGCTATTAGTCGTTTTCATTTTAAAACGTCCGCGGGAGATCGACGAGAACGTTCCCCGCGCGCTAAAAGAAAACAAAAAAAAAAAAACGTTTTTACGAATTATCTTTTACGGGTAATTTACCGCGTCGTTAATCATTAGGAAATAAACGTAAATTTCGCGCCACTCCGTAACGGGCAGTAAACGTCATCGATTTATTCGGCACCGTCGAATAAACAAAACGTACGGTCACACGGTCGAACGTGTTCTCGCGATTGGAAAGAATGTGATCACGCCGTCGCTCGACAATTAAATGATCGCGGAAAGTATTCGGCACGAACGTGCGCTCGAACGCTTCACGCGGCCCGTAAATACTGTAATTGGCGGCTAGCGAAATGGACGAAAAATAAAAACGAAATACTTAGGAGCTAAAATTTTCTCGTCGGCAATTCGTGGGCCCGCCGCCGTTGCCGTCCTGTGCCCCAATTTCGTAGTCGGTTACCTCGTTATGACGACATTCTATTATTCGCCGAAGTCCGCCGTCGTCTATACCTTTACACCGGCTTTGTTACGGCACCTCCGGGTCCTCTCCCCGACTATCGCCGTTTTCTCGGTCACGCTCGTTCTATCCGTCGTTCTTTCCCCCCCTTAGGACATTACCCGTCTCCTAATTCTTCGTTCTATTTACTCGTCGAAACATTCTCCGCGATATATCGACGTCACCGGTGCGTCATAAACATTCGCCTCGTCCCCCACACACATTCTCTTATCGCACGAAACACGTCGAGGTCCGTTCGCGCTTATTAATTCCCCGTTTCGTATCGTCCTTCGACCCTTTCGCTTTCCGTTGTACGCGCCGTATCGATTTGTACCCATCGATACTTTACTCGCGTCTATTGTCCTCGTCCATTGCCGTCCACTGGCCAGGTTTTCCGACGTTATTAACCAAACGATCCGTATAAATTGCTCTCCGTTCTTGTACGAATACGATTATACGCGTCCGGTATAAGAGCGTGTAACGACACAAATAAGAAATAACTTGAAACGGGTATACGGGATATAATTAGAAATTGAGGGTATTTACGTAGATCTGTTAGAGTTCGAGAATTATTTAGGGATTTTGTTATAAAAATGTTTACACGTTACCGATCGTATCGGATCCGTACGTTTGAAAATACAAGGGAACGGAAACTACCGTAAAAGAATTAGACGAAAATAGATGGGGACGGGGCGAGTTATTCGCCCGTACGAATTCACAGACGAATCGAAACGCCGACGTTTTGGCGTTAAAAACAGCTCGCGACCCTCGGCACACCGAATTTTGCCAAATGGTGACTCGTGGGATGGACGGCGTTCACATTCTGTTGAAGACGAGGGTCCCCCCCAGACAGACGTGATCCAGTGCTCTACCGACGACAGGTGCTGATTGGTGGTGGTCTACCGCCGACTGGTTAACTGTCAGTTAACCGACAGTACGTCACTGTTACGAAATATCGGATACCGGCGTAAATATTCGGATTATCGCGGACGGTAGACCGGAACGTATTTTTCCTTTTCGATTCGCCGACGCGATAATAACGATAACGATATGACAATATATAATCGCCCGTCGGACTTAAATATATATATATAGGCTCGCTGGGTCGGCGGTCAGATTGGGCACCGTTAAAGGTACATTACGTCGGCTATACACCTTCTACCGGTGCCGCTACACTCCGACTTTCGACGATACGTTAAGAGGATTATTATTATACTCGGAGCCGTTCTGCGTCGCCCGTCCAACCCTTCACCCGGCGCGTCCCGTTCTTCGCGTCCGCGGGAAATATGTTAAAACGAGAAGGTGTCGGGGATTATAATGATAAACGGTTAACTCCGTTTTGCGTTTCGCCCCTACGCGTCTCACCCCCTCGCCCGCCCATCATCCGGCACTTCGCGCCCGCCCGTACCGAACCGACGACCCCGGGCCCGCCGACGATTTAATCTCGTTTTTACACCCGCCGCGCGTCCGTTCCGATTAATTTTCACCGTACCCCCGTCAGTCGGACCGCCAGTGTGTATTCTAGTTACCGCGAACGCCGTCGATACCGCGATGTTTGTTCCCATCATTCCGCTTTTTGCGTTTAAGCCGCGGTAATCGGTAACGACAACCGGTACCCGGGTACGGGTTGTTAAGCCGTTAGGCCAGTGCGGTTGATCGTACTCGTTTTCACATTTTACGACCTCCGGGCATCGATTTCGTCCACAGTACTGCCGTGTCGAAACGTTCCTTTCCGTCTTACGGTAAAACCAAATCTATAAATAAACCGAAAACAAAAGAAAAAAAACCGTTAATTTTTCGTCGAAGCGGATTCGAACGTCATCACCGCTCCCGGTTCCGTCACTTCTTCCACGTTCCTATTATCGTTTTTTATTCGTCGGAAAATCTCGGGACAGTGGCACGGGTTACATTCGTACGAATATATAGGAACGTATAAGTGTGACGGTATTACATTCCGTACGATAACTGCCGCCCTTATAGCGTAGCGGTACCCGTTCCGGAAACGCGTAGATCGAAATATTAAAAAAGGCGTTATCCCGGACGGACGAACCGTTTTCTCCGTTTCGAATCGCCGAAATTACGCGTAAACGGACCGACACCCGTACACGTTTTTACGGTCCGTTATCGTAACGGGCGCACGAATAATAAGATACCCGCGCCAGTTTCGTTCGTTCGCGGCGACGAGGAAAAAAAAACAAACAGCCTCGGCGCGAAGATCGCGAAAACCCGACGGGCGGGCCCGCATACTCGAAACTTAGGGACGCACCCGCCCGTATGAATACCGAATTAACGGCGCGTATAACGATAATAATAATAATTGTCGAGTAAAGTCGCGCTATCCGTTGGGGTGGGGCCGCGAGATGTTTATCGGAGGTCGGCGCGTTACGAATGTATATTTCATGAACCGCGCGCGCGTGAAATATTAACGACCGCCAGTTAAGAGCGACCGCCCGGAATTCAAACGTCCTATTTACGTACCGTTTACGCGGGCGCGTTCAGGTAAGTGATTAGACGCGGCGAAGGGCCGGGCGTTCCGAGTTCCGGCGGTGTGGGCTTCGGGTTAGAAGACAGAGAGCGCGCGAGGACCGTAACGGATCTAAACGGGCATATTTTTTAGTGTGTACGCGACACGTTTTATATATATATATATATTGGCGTATCGAAAATCGGACGGGACGCGACATTTCATTTAGACCCCCTCCGCCACGTCGCCCGTCGCTACTTGTAAATACTATTCGCCGTACGCGACGCTTTTCTCCCGTTTTCGTTTTTTTTTTGTTTTCGAAAAACGTACTTTTTCGCTCCCTTTTTGTTAACCGAACGCGTAATCGTTCCCGAATTTCCGAAAAACTGTCCGGCGTTCGTGTTTTACGCAATAACGGTGTGTACGGATCGGGGCGCTCGTGTCCGCTCGTGTCCGCCGATTTTTCCGTTTTCGAAATTAATTTGTTTGAGAAAATAATAACGCGCGCCAACGTAAACGTTCGTGAATTACTCGCGTTCGTGGCGCGGATACTCGAACGCGTCAATTTCCACGCCTATTGCCGAAACAAATCCCTTACGGACGTGTACGTCCGTCTAATAATTTTCCCGTTTTTTCGCCAAAACGTTCCTAGCCGCCATACTATTCGACTTTATTCGGCATCGTATATACAAATGTAACGTGTTACCGTTTGTACCGGAAAAACGTGTACGGGAACGTTCCGAAAATATTACTCGCGTACCTAACCCGTGCCCTAGGCGTATATTACCGTTTGATTTGTTTTATCTAATTCGGGACTCGGGGAGCTTGTTCATTACGCGATTAGCGCGACTTACGTTTGAGAATGTTCACGTCGTAAAGTTTTACGAAACGCGGACGCCCGCGAGTGCCTAAAATTTACCCGCCCGTCCCGTCCATTTCGCGAACGCGACTTTACGCTTTGAAGCGTGTTACGACTAATAAAAGTGAAAACTTGGTTTTATCCGAGAACGGGCGGCGAATAAAAAAAAAATTGAACACTTACAACGCCGAAAGAACGCGAACTATTCCCGAATATAATCAAGTTTCGTAAAACCCTTTGTCCCGTAGCGCTCTCTCGAGTTGACGATCTTGTTTCGTTATTCAGAAGAATTCCGGCGGATTTAGATAATTTTTAAAAGTTTTTTTTTTTTTTTTTTTATCACCCGGGCGGTAATAATACCGACAATTTATTTTCAACGTACAATTCGCAACCTGCAAACCGCACTCCCGACGGCGCTCCGCCGCGTCACGGAACCAGCCGCCGAATTTGCCGTAGTCTAATTTTCGTGTACAAACAAACGTGGTTTCCGTCAACCGTAACCAAGTTATGAGTATTATTATCGTTTACATACCCGTATACACACATATATATCGCTATTATACCACGTCGATTGCTATCGTACGATATAAATCGAAATTAATATTATTCGCGATAACGTCGGTTGACGTTTTAAAAAAATAATTGTTTCTCCGCCGGACGAACGAAAAACGGAAAAGCGCCTATTTAATATACGCGTCGGCCGTTTTATTCGGTATTTGCGTTCCGTAACGTTTACCGATATACGAAAAAATAAAAACAATTAACGTTTGTCCGATTATATATTCGTATAGACGATTATCATCGACGTAGGAGGGACGTTTGCGTTCATATTGAACTCGGGCGCGAAAGAAAAATTGGAAACTATACGAAAATATCGGTCAAATATGATTCGAAACGAAAGTTGTTTGATATTCTTCGATGGCGCTCCGTTGCGTTCGTTCCGCCGTACACCGTTATCGCGTTTGAACAATTTTTTTTCGGGACGAAACGTCGTAACGTAGAAGGAATTATATAAAACACCCGCGCCCGACACGATTCCGAACGAGGCGCCTCGGTAGAATTCGTATTTTCGTCCCAAGTACGGCGGAACTTTCGGTAAAGTCGAATGTCGTCCGAACGTCGTTTAACATCGACAATTCGTACGGCGGACCTTATACCGTAACCGCGTATAAACCTGATATCGATTCGATTGCGTACGAGAATAACGCGAGAAACATTACGAGGCGTTCACTTTTGGAGGTGCCGGGTACCGTCGGGCGTACGACTAGAAAAGTGCCCGTGACGTGATGTTCGACCGATTGTCCTATTCCATATCGCTTCCGTTTTCTCGACGATGGCCGTTAAACGGCACGTATAATACGCGGTCTAAACGCGATTAGGCGAATGGCGAAACCTGACCTTGGGTGGTGGAGGGAGTCCTACCGTGGTTTTTATTACGAAGAAATCTCCTATACTTCGTCGGGCTATTCCATTAACGAAACGGGAAACAATAAATTTCCATCTAAAATAGTTCGGTTAAAACGGCCGCCTGATTTCGGTAATGGGAAATCAATTTGAGCGTAACGTTCGACGCGGGACGGATCGTAATTTTTTCGCGACGGCGGATATGGTTTTTTTCGTTTTATAACAGGCGGTGACGTGGCCGAGGGAAAACGTAAAAAAAATAAAAATACTTCCCGAAACGATCGAAGCGCGGAGACGACGACGAATCGCGGATAACGATTACGGGCCGAGTGCGCGTCCTTTCAAATGGAGACTGCGCCGGTAGACGAACGGGCCATTCGGATTTTGTATCGCGATCGTACGGAACACGTTTAAACGAAATCATAAATACCATCGACGTTCGTGTCCCTGCTACTACTAGTACGGATTAACCGATCGAGACATGGGTGGGAAAGAAATTAAATATGTCGACAAGGTACCGGAAATCGTCGTTTATGATTATTTTCGACACGAAATCGAAATTGTTCTCTGTAAAAAAACGTCTAGGGACGGCCCACCGATTGCCCGGCCGGAACAGAGCCGCTGTTCTAATATCGTTACGTTAAATCGGAGACGGGCGAGAGTTTCGCGGACTTTTTCCCCGTACGTTTTCGACGTTGTACGCGTATACTCTCTTTCTCTATATATATATACACATTTTACGAATTGTTCGTACGGACTCGGGCGTCCGATATATTTGCCAACCGACTTAGAAACGACCCCGACCGTCTGCAGACTGGCCCGTAACCCCAGTCGCCGTTACACCGGTCAAGTGTCTGATCAATACCGTTCGCTACGGCCGCGCGTCCGGTTTTCGAAAAACTTTCACCGCTCGTCCCGCGGTCCGTTTCGGACGTGTCCGACGTGCCGGCAATTGTCGGACCTATCGTCGTCGCCGCCGCCTATCGTCTACCGTACCTGTTCCCTTGCCCGTAATGTCCGTGGCGAAATAACGCGCGCCCGCCGCCGTTCGTTGACATATCCCTACGAGATACCAAATCGCGTCGCGTAATTAAACCGAAACGTATAATCGCCGGGCCTGTATACGAACGTCGGCCGCTTCAATAGCGGGGAAAAGTTTCGGAAAAACCACCGGTCAATTAATTAACACGCGTACGGTACGGCGATCGTTTTCGCGAGTATTGAAACGCTCCCGGCGATATTTGTACGGTATACGGTTTCCAAGCTCCGGTATAGGTTCGTCTTTGGCTTACCGACGTTTGTCGACGAGATAAACTCGCCGATTTTCTTTTTCCCCGAAAGGCCGTAGTAGGTAGTTCCCGTTTTTCCATTTGTACTATATACCCGTTACGAATTTCCGTCGATAAATAATCGGCCGACTGACGATAGTCAACGTAATATACGGGAGAGAGGGGGGGGCGCGCGCGTACAGACGAATCGGAAAAAATTAAGACGTTCCGGTTTTTTATTTTCGATCGATTCGCCGAGACAAAGTCGGCCCGATAAATTTTATAATAATAAAAAATCCCTACGAACGTCTGAGCGCGCCAATCCGGCGGCGGCATAATAAAACGTACAAACTGCGTACGTAATAAACGTGTCCCGGAGACGGTCGTGTGTACGTCGGAATCGGACGTTGTAGCGTTCCTCGTCGGTCGGTCATCAGCCCCGAGGCAACGGCCGCCGGCGTCGCGTTATTATTATTATTATTATTATCATCGTCGCGGTTATTACGGTCTTCGTCTTCGTCGTCGTCGTCGTTGCCAGTCGCCCCACGCCGCGTCGTTTGCGATCGCGACCGATAAGGAAAAAAAGCTATCGCCCGCGCATATACACAATAACGTTATATGGAATACATGTGTCCCCCGTACACATACACATTCGCGTCCGCCCACCGACATCCGAAAGGGATATAAAAACTTCGCGACGACGTTAAATAATTTCCCCGCCGTTCGGACGTTACACGCGACGTTTGTTAGTCTCGCACGATAAAATACGTAGTATATTATAAGCGCGTGTGTATACTCGAGCGTAGTCTTTATTGCTTCGTGACGGAATAATAGCCGACGACGATCGCGGGTTCGGTATTGCGAACGGCATTTTGCCCGGAAAAGGAAATCATTTTTCGATAATCGTTGCGCGTCGTGGGTCTTCTCCGCGAGAACCGGCCGGATTGCGGACGAACACGAGCCCGCCGTCAAGTCCGTTGTTACGGGTCCGTTTTTTGTTCTCATCGACGACCAAAGTTCGTCAATCAATTTGTCGTCGTCGTCGTGTTTTTAGGTCGTTTTCGTGTAATAAAATGTAACTGGTACGATAAATGGCGTTTGTACGCGTGCCGTCTGACGCCGTAATACGGTTCGAAGCGTAAAAAGGGCTGTCGCTCCTTTACGACACGACTTGTAACGGTTTTACGTTTAGATTCCGAGACGATATTTTTAGGCGTTTTCGTCGCAGAATTTTTCCGATTTTCAAAGGATTCGGCGGTAGCGTGTTTTTCAATTTTTATTCACGTTCCGCAATATGACCGGCGACCCGATTACGTTTAATTACGACGCCCGTTTAATAAATTAAACGAATAAAAAAGTCGGAAAACGTACGATTTTACGAGGCGGATAAATTGAAAATACGATAGATCGATTAAATAATTAGGAATTCGTTCGTTTTCATGCGGGCAATTGTTAAAGGGCGATCCGTCGAAACGTTACCTTTTATTTTCGGTACGTTTCGGGAGTTCGACAAAGCCGAAGACGACCCGATCCAACGGACTATTTGACATTTGGCCGTAGAGTCGGTGCGCTACTCGTCCAATTAAAACAACGTTCGCGTGAAACGCGAATTGTAAAACGAATTGTCGAAACGAATTACCTAGGAAATCGCGTCAGGATTCCGATTTTAGGGACCGGGCGTTGTCGGACAATTCCGCGGTACGCGACGTATTCGTTTTGCGGCGAAACGTTTTTGTGTGGCACGCCTAACACGCGGACGACAGACACCGGCGTTTTACGCGGACGATTTTCCCGCCGTTATTATTATTATTATTATTATTGTTATTCAAATTTGCCGGAAAGTCGTCGAAACGTAAAAATCGATGTGACAAACTCGTTGCACAATTATAATGAGAATTCGCGTGATTTTCGTCATCGGTTGACAGTTTCGGGACGGAAACGATATATATATATGGAACGCTACGAAAACTGTTAAAGAATAAATTCGTCTTCGCGAAACTAACGTACGGGTTATTTAAATAGATTTCAGATACGGAACCGAGCGGGCACGCGCGCCACTGACGACGGTAAAAATTCGCTCGTACTCGTGGCGATCGACAATCAGCAGCCGCTCGCCATTTTTCGTACTTCGGTTCGCTATTCTTACGCCGTTATTATTCCGCGCGCGCAATCCTATTCGATTTTGACACGCGTCCGTCGTTTATCAACGGCGATATATACGTAACGTAAACTAGTCGGCGCGAATCGCCCGATTAAGATTTAAATCGTATTCGTTGCGTACGCCGGGCGCGCACAATTCGCGCGAGAATCGCACAAAACGCCGGTCATTGTAGGTCACTCGTGCGCGTCTCGTCGTAAAAGTTTCCCGTCGATCCGACGTCGTCGCTAAACTGCTAACGCGGTTATATTTCAAAATCCCGGGGAATCCGGCAAAGTGTTTTATAACGACGGGCGTGTTTTTCCATTTCGTTCGCGAACTTTTCATTCTACGGCGCTAGTAATATTCCGACGTCAAGTCCGCTTTCTGGTAGTAAATCGTATCGAGCTGATGCACACTTTTTTGGCAACTTTCTCGATTTTCTCCGGACAGCTTCAGCGAACAAAAGCGCCGTATATATTTACGTTTATATTATACGCGCGTGGAAAATTTGTCCCATATTTACATATATAGCGATCGTTTTCGCTTTTTTTTTTGACGTTTAGAAACGTTTAAAAATATCGAAACTATAAGGGCCGAAAATTTTAAAATACGACGCAAATTATATATTACCGTAATGATTCGTGAACGATTTCGAAATCTATTAACCTTAAATTTTTTTTCCTAACAACGAATTTTTTCGAAAATTCAATATCGTTCGGCGAAACGATTTTCTCTAACATCTCAGCTTATATATATATATATATAAGAACTGAAAATTGAACTCAAGATTCAAAAATATTACCCACCTAATAATCAAACGTTATAGCTTAGACAATTCTATTTACGGCAAAATCGATTAATTTTGTCGATAACGAGTTACGAACGGATTCGGTAAACGGACGCGACGCGTCGATTGTCGTGTTTGTCCGTCGGTCTGAGCCCGCGAATACTTAAGCGGATGTCGTGCGCGAATCGGGTAAGTACGAGCCTATATAATATTTATTTATGCGTACGAAAAGTTTCGTGTCGGCGAAACGCAAAGGACTATTATTGCGACGACTGTATAATAATATATAGGAAAGAGTGTATATTGTTTGGAAAACGACGGGTTCGGTGGGAGTTTCGTCGGTTTTTTCCCTTCTTTTCCTCCTCCTCCCCCCCAAACCACCTCCACCACCACCACCACCATCATTCAGTGGTGGGCGTATTTTATTGTTATACGCGCACGCGAGGGGCCCGTCACTTGAAATCGCTTAGTTACGGGCGTTCGTGCGCGCGTGTACTGTTCGATCGACCGAATATTTACTAACACAAAGAGTGATAGCGGTCCGTCCGAGAAACTTCGGCACGAAACCGTTCCGTCCTGTCGTTCATATTCAACGGCCGCAACATCGCCGCCGCCGTGGCGTTTATTTACAATAAATATTTGTAGGTACTTTAAGCGATTCCCAAAACTATATCCATTAGCCGCGCAAAAGTCGTAAGTTACGAATAGTGCGTGTATATTTCTTATACGCGGCGATCAAATCGCCCCCCATGGCGCGATAGTTATCTTTCGGCATAATCGTCCCCGGGCCCACCGCACACATAGAACCGTCCCAATCCGGCCCGACGGATTACGGGTCCCCGATCCCGCCGGATTGAAAGCTTCGGAAGCCCAGGCGGTGCCCGCGCTTTTCGGAAAATCCCGCCGACTCGGCCCGGTAATCCGACGACAGGCGAGGGCTACGGAACGTTTATAAAGCCACTCTACTAACTGACCGAGTTTGTTTTTCGCGCGTAAAGTCCGCGGAATCGAATTCCCGTAGTGAAAACGACCTCGCGTTTCGCGCCGTCGGTTATTGGACACCGCGAACGCGACGCGATTCTCGCGTTATTTTCATTTCGTAAAACGAAACGTATCGCAATTCGGCTATTCTGTGCGCGCGCTCCGTTTTTAGTTTGGTTTTTTTTTAATCGCTCCGGTACCCCTCACGAAGTTCGCCAAACAACAGCCGTTTCGTTCACGTCTTCCCGGCGTTCTCCCGCGTTTTCCATCGTCCGAATTCGTAACCCGTCAATTTATACGGGAAACGAGTTTCGATATTTGATTTACAATTTAACGTCCCCGGACAACGTATCCGCACGACGGACGGTTTTTTATTTTCTCTGTAAATATTTTTCCTACGTCGGAATCGAATTTCGAATTGCTCTGCGACACGGGCCTAAAACGTTAAGACGGTACATAATTCGTTCGGCGATAATCCGTACAATATTTCAAAGTCGTGGCTTAAATGTTCGCGTTGCGCCCAGTTTCGATTATAGTTCCGTAGTTCGCCAGTAACGATTTTGTTGACGATCTTAGCGCTACGTCGATAGTTTTTTGCCCAAATCGAAACGGACTGAATAGAATTATTCACTTAATTCGTTATATACGTCGGTAGTGTCGGCGAACGTATTTGTGGCAAACGTGCGCACACCTATCACAAGGCTAGCGGTTGCGGCGCCGTTAATAATAAAAAAAATCTTCCGTCGTTAAAATTCGCCCGAAACTTTTTGAACGAACGAGAATAGAACGTCGAGGTATTTTATTCGTTGTGTTCGTTTTACATTATTTTCGGTAAAAAATTACATTTTAACTCGCGCGTTCGTATTCCGTACGCGTAATATTCGTACGCACGTCGTGCCCGCGATCGTAATTATTAAAAGAACTATACTCGTAAAATTCGTAGTTATATAAACACTCGTACGATATCGTATTTTATTTATTCACTTCGGTTCGTTTTATAATTTATGTCTTTCGCGCGTCACGCGTGTGTTCGCCGCTACGCGAAAGAAACTATAATAACTACGCAAACGCGTCGCGCGTAAATCGCCCGTACCGACCGGGATTTCGTGTTTTGGGTTAGTCACTTTCGTGGACACGAGTCGTCAGAAATCGTCCGTTTCCATTGCCGATATAAACGCGAAAACTTTTGGATACGTCCGTTATCGTACATCGAAAGTGATCGGATCGCCGGGATGACAAAAACGGTTTTCGGCGAGCCATAAGTGTGTACACGCTCGCTTCGGAAATCGTTCTGCGTTCTAGAGATCCATCGGATCGAACGGTTTTTAATTGACCGACGTCGTCGTTTCGAACGGAACGGAATTTTTTCCTTCGATAAATAATTAAACCGGCCCCGGCGTCCACGCGAAAACTTCCGCTTCCCATCGATTCAATCGTAACAAATTCAATCGTTGTTTCGTGACACGAGTTCGAGTAACTTTTGGGCGAGTTTTTAGTTTCGTCTAAAGCGGTTTCGAACATTACGTTCAATCTTGACGAAAATGTCCACTCACAATTATTCACCTCCGACAAACGTTATTACGGTCGTTACGGACCGTACGACAGTCGTACATCGTACACGGTCGTACGAAAGTGTCGAGGAAATGATTATTTTAATATTTCGGCCCCGGCGATTTTCGCCGAGAATTTCTCAAAATAACCGCGACCATTTGAACGCGTAATACGAATTTCGTGTGAAATGTCGACCACTCTACCGGACACGATTTTCGTTTTTCCCATTTCGGGAAACGACCGTCGTATAAATACGATCCGACATATGACGGTTATATATTTGTCAAAGTTTCGGTTGTCCCGCGAACTATTATTCGCGATCCCGTCACGATTTTCGAATATTCCCGAACGAATAAATTAATATAAGTCAATTTATATTGCGCGAACCGTTTATTGTCGTCGCGGGTAACACCATACGAGTACTATTAGGGCCGGTGGCATCATCCTCTCAACATCGTATAAACGACATTTATCGAACCCGAGACGGTCATTAACGCGGAATTATTATCGTTGTCGTAAAAAATAATCGCCTTTCACGATTTTGTAGGAACAATACGTAACAAAGTCATCGGTGGTCGTAGATTTTTACATATACATACTTGCGTGTACTTACGTTAACATAAAGAAATTTGGCTTCGAACATGATTTTGTTTCGCACGTTCGACAGTTGTGAAACAAACGATGCACACGGATTGGCACGCACGTTTTCTGTTTATGTGTTACGGCGATGTTTTCCAAAAAAAAAAAATAACGAATTTCGTTTGACAATACGCGCGGTACGCGAACCGTGAAAAAAAATGACGATTTACTAACGTTTCTCTTACTCGCCGTCACAGGTGTTGCCGGTGCAAGTCGCGTTGCAGCGCAAAAAGAGTCTGCCCGACGTCCAAGTACCGCCAAACGCGCCCGCGTCGATTACCCGGGAGGAAGTGTCCGTTTTAAGTTCGGCCAGGAGGGAAGAGATACGCAGGGTCGAAGAAGAAAACGAACGGCTCCGTGCCAACCCGCTACTGTACTTAGTCAGTCCGCACATGAAGGTGCGTATCCTGTTTAATGTGTGGCGCGGATAGGACGGTGACGGTTCGCCTTTGTGCCATCCCCAATCGCAATTCGGCGGCGAAAACGTGTTTTCGGGAAAACTCGAATACGCTACCGATACCGCGGATAATTAGCACGCGACGAATTCGTCACTATTATTCGTTCTAAGGTGCTTATGTAACGGCGCTTGAAGCTATTCCTTTTTGGATTTTTATTTCGATTAGTCTGAACAGTCCGAAAATCGATTTTGGATTGCCGGTACGTTAGGTTAGTGGATTTTCGATATCCGTTTTGAACTCTGGTTTCAGCCCGATTGGATGTTCAGTCGAAACAGCGCGTATGACTACGGTAATTTAATATTAGTTTATCGGGCTCTAATAATAGAGTATAAATTAAGCGCTGCGTTATAAATAGCGGACAGTCGGGTTAGGTTATTTTAATTCGCCGTACGTATTTAACCACCCACGCGGCTACTCAAAACGACAAACCAAATAGTCGTACGTAAAACGTACGACGTGTCGGCGAGCATTTTGTGTAATGTCCTCCGCGCGACATTTCAAAATAAACGACGACGATAGTTTAATTCGAAAAGAAAACGACGTTGTTTTGATAATTAAATCGTTTCGTCGTTGGACGTTTTATCAGATGCGTCGTATTCGGTAATTAATCAAAGAAAATTAAATTAGCGTCGACAATTGTAATTTTTACTCGCGCCGACCAACACGTCTACGGTTTGTAATTGCATTCGCTTTACGTACGTTACCTTTTTGCGTAATACGAACGTCGGAAATTCGAAAGTTAAATATATATATGTTATTTTTTACCTAAATGGTAGCACTTAAGTGTTGTACAGAACGCCGAAATCTGGGGAATATTTTTTATTCGGATTAAACGCGTAACAACACTGGCAGTTTTCACCAATATCGGCACGACGTTCCGAAAAACATCCAGGATCGTGAGATAATCCATGTATATTTCATCAATACGCGTACGTTTTCGCGACAGCTTATGATTAACTCGCTATTTGGACATACCCGAGCTACACTATTTGAATATTTCATAATTTAACGTTCACAAACCGTCGCGTACACAATACAAACCTTTTAACGTACCAAAAGTAATCTCGGCTTCGTTATAATTACTTTTAATATTGTTATTATTATCGTCGTACGTGTTAAATGCGTTAAACGCGCGTGATATGTAAATAAAAAAAAAACCCGAACGTAATTCAATCGGCACGAGCGGAGGAAGAATTAACCGAAACGGTTAAGAGAAAAGTAAAAACGTTTACGTGATAAAGATAAAAGGGTCCGCGTATTGGCAGATATCATTAATCTTCCGAATTCGCTCGTTGTTCGTAGAACAGCGGGAAAAGAAAACTGCTGGGAGGAGAAATACGACCGAAGGGGGAAAAGTTTAAAGTTCGCCGTTAATAGACGGAATAGTTGGCCGGGATACGTTTTACCGGAAAACAGACGGTCGAGAAATTACAAATTAGTGGAACGTTTACGTTTGCCCGGTGGAAGGTTGTTGTTTTTAAGTGTATTGAACTTTAAATCTAAATGTTAATACGTTATTCCGAGCGAGTATTTAATTAAATGTTAACGGTTATCGTTAGATTTAATCGACTTTAAGGTTTTTCGTTTACGGTATTATGCGGTGGACAATCGTTAGATACGCTATATAACGTTGAGTAGGTTTACCAAAAACGTATCGCGATTACTATTTCGAGTCTTAAAAAAGAAAACAAAAACCGGTCGTTAAAAACTTGTAACCAAAACAAGCGTCGCGTTCGAAATGTCGATTCTTCGTCGTTATTGGAGTTACATGACAGCGCAGATGCTATAGAATCGACCGATACCTCCGATCGTCACGCTTTCGCGATTTTACGGATTTCAAAAATACGGTACATCGACTACTGGACCGAAAAGTGTAGAGAAGTCTGTGATACACAAAGACGGTGTCGGATTCAGGAGTAACGATTGAGGGTAAATAAGTGAGCGTAACTGCGCGGTTTTTAATAAAACGCGAAAGAATAGTCGGTCGGGGTATATGTTTTAAGGAGAGCAGCGAGACGGACGGAAGTGACGACGGTGACGGTAGTGAAACGTGTAGAGGGGAAAATGGACGGTGGGCGATCGTATGTGATAGACGAAAGGGTAGGCGATGGATGAAAAGTTATTTCGCGAATTTGACGTGCGCGTACACAGCGTGACCTTTTCGTCAGAACGCCACGGAGAACAAACGGATCGAACGTGCGCGCCTCGTAAAGCGCGTACGGTTCGGACGATAACGGGTCGATCGAATTGGCAGCGGCGGTATTCGTTTTTTTGTCTAACGCCGTGTGTCACGTTTCACGATCCCACGAGTGTCTAATATATACGGAGTTGCGATTTCCGCAGAGTAAACCGGGTGCCAAATACGTGAAATCACCAATTCGCGCCGTATTCCCGTACGACTTTAGGCGCATACGTTGGCCCAAGTTCGTATTTGTCGTTTTTCGTCGTCGCGCTATACGATAAGGTGCTCTTCGCCTCGTACGTTTCGATCGTACTAACGAAGCGATTTAAATATATTGTTCGGTCGTTGACGGCGTATAGTAAACGGCGTTTTTTGCATTATCGTCCGAAAACGATGGTTCGACTAGGTCCACTAATTTCGCGAGTGCCGTGTATTTCGCTACGTTAACGACACGTTATTTTAATTTATCGAATCTCGACGGAAATTCTTTGTCACGTCGTTCGTTTCCGTCGCATATCCGCGTGATTCTATCGTTATTTAAAAGGGTCGATTCGTAGTATTCTAGAAAGATCGCGCGCCGCACGTAAATAACGATTTATCGTAAAGCCTTTTTCGGGACACCGACATTTTTCGGTCGCTAACATACGGAAGGTGGAAGTCTTACCAAAAAAAGACCCACGTGATATTTGAACGGAGAAAAATTACGGATTTCGAAAAACCGTAAGGTAAACCCGACCTTCGAAGTTGGTTAGGGTCGAAAAACGACCATGCCGGAGACTTCGTCGGCAATGGCTTGGGCTAGAGTAATATTGAAAGTAGGAGATGATATCGCGAAGGGACGAACGAAAGATATTAAAGGTACGAAAAGTGATCGCTTTTGGCTCGAAAACATCGAGTAGTGTATTAATTTAGTCCGATACGCGGGTGTTTACGACGAACGAATACGAATTGTTTTCGCGTATTTCGAGCTAATACGAATTTGTGGCTATTTGCATTCGCGCGACGTGTTTATGATAGTAATATATTTATGTGTACACGAAGAATTGTCGAAGTTGGGTGTTTTCGTTTGAAGAAATAACTACGCGTTTTTTAACGATAATTAAAAACCTAATCCGCCCTTTCACGTTTACATTTTCCCTTTTGAATAAAAACGCGTTTAAAACGATCTTATTTGGTGGCGACCCGTACAAGTAAATTCGAAACAAAAATCTAGCGAATAGTTAATAGGATCATGTACAGGCTTTTGTACCGAATCTTTAAATATATTAATAACAATTTTCACGCGTTTAAACCCCTCGTATAAAGGTCGCCATAATTTTCACGCCGTTAAATGGAAAGTGTCGAACACAATAAAGTTGATATCTTCTATAACGGTTTATATCTGTTCGTCATCGTGTGTACACACGACGGGCGTGTCGTTTCCTCCGCACGTCGCCTCGTGACATTTCATACGGGCAAACAAAGAGCAAATTTGATCAATCGGTGTGTGCGCGAAAATCACGTAATAGGTACGCCGCTATAATATTGTATATTTTTGGAGTCCGGTAACGAATCAGGGCGAGATCGAATTACGGCGCACTAACCAATGGCCATTTTATTCTGTCACCGAACGTTCCGGCGTGGCAGGTCGTAGTGGATTTTCACGGATAATACCGGCCAGGCGTTTTCCGTTTTCATTTCTTTTTTCGTCGTATTTAGGGTTCGAATAATTAAAATAAAATTCGACGCCCGACGTTTCGGACGTATTTTCACGTACGTACAGACGTTTCTGTGAAAGTCTGCGAGAAACGTTGAAAAAGTACCGCGTTTACCGGCCGTGATAAAAATAAGCGCTGGCGGCGGTTTCCTTGATTTCGATATCGATTTTCCTTTTCGAACCACGAAGCGGGTGGATTGGAAACAATTCCCCCCACTCCCCGGGGTTTAATGATCTTCGGGTTTAACGAACCGATCCTAATTCACTTCGGATATGGACGGTTCTGTTCTGTCTAAAAGACTCCAACGATAAATGCCCGCTTGGCCATCCGCGACGGCGTCCCGCGACAGTGGGGACAATTCTGTTGCAACCCGCGTAGGGTTCACGTCCGGCGAACGCGGCGGCGCGCGCCATGTAACGTTCATAGTAATCGATTTTCTCGGACGGTTGTACGCTTTCGTCGCCGTTTACGTACAACCAAACGGACAAACGGGGCTCGTTACACCGCTATAGCGATCGTATATCGATCAAACTGGTTCGGACGAATCATCGTCCGGTATTCCGAACAACGGAGACGAATGAAAGTGTTCGAATTCTCGACATCGATTTCGACCGCTGTGTTGGTTAGGTTAATAATCGCTCGACCATCTCTATGTATTATGTGCGTCACACGTTCGTTGACTACCGAACGTTGGAAAATTATTCGCTTCGGCGTCCGATCTGTTGTTAGGCGAAAAACGTTGCGCGTACGATTCGTTCGATTTTCCGGTAATTGGCGCGCTGAATACGAACTCGCGCTCGTGGCGAGACTATCCGATTATCGTGCACGCGTGGGCGATGTGTCCGTCGCGGTGATTCCACCGACCCGGTACGGGGGCGAAGCGAAATTATGATATATCGACATCGACGCGCGCTCAAGAAAAACAAGTATATAACTTATATAAATGATATCGCTCTAACGTAATATACGCGCGGCGTACGTGTTATATGGCGTACGGACTCGGAGTCCGGTAACCGAGACGGGCCAGATCGAATTACGGGACGGGCGACACGGCGAACGAGGACGCCTTCGTCCCCGGAGGGCTACGCCGTTGTTGTTGTTGTTGTTGTTGTTGTCGTTATTATTACGAGTGTACGATACGATCGAGCGCGACGGGGCGGCAGGGACGCGCGACCAAACGGCGTCTAAAGGTCAAAATGGGTAAAAAGTTCAAAATACGCCCGATAACAAAGAAACGGGTACGGACCGTGTACGACCGTATAATAATAATAATAATAATAATATACACACGCGCGCGCCCGCGTTACGATAAAAATAAAAACGATAATTATTGTCGTTTACCTTCTTTATTACGGTTACCGTCGTTGTTTCGGTCGTCGTAGCGTAATATCGTTAGCGAATCGTACGACGTGGTCGGCCGAATAATAACCGTCGTAGTCGAAATCGAAAAGTCCGTACCGTTACGATTCGAATAAAACGATATTCCGCGATCGTCGCGGTTAATTGTTGTCGATTCAACGCCATAGGAAGGAAAAGAGGAACGTGACTGATACGTGTTCGTGGTGACGTCCTATAACGAATTTTTGTACGCGAAACGCGTCAGGTTACGACGACCGTGACGCGCGTTACGGGCCGACCCGGAGACGATCGCCGCGGACACTCCGTTGTCCGGGACGTTATAAACGTACGCGCGCTTTCGGCCGGGACATTGTAAACGTACGCGCGCTTTCGGCTGAGACGTTGTAAACGTACGCGAGTTATCGGCCGGGACGTTGTACGAACAATATACGAAATAATATATATACGTACAGATATATCGACCCGTCGTCGACGATGATTAGTATTGTTTTCAAGCGAAAGTTCGCGACCGGCGGAATAACTGAATCGTTTAATTTCCGGCGCGCGTCAATAAAATGCATTATTTATTAATCCGACGTTCGGTATGATAATTAGTATATTGTTTTTCGCGTAAACTACGGGCGTTAAGTCCCTGTCGTGCGAGTCCGTTATAAAATGGAGGGCCGGCCCGGCGCCGACCCGAAAATAAAACGCCGAATTATCCGTCCCGATAAACGGCGCGGGCACTATATGTATATATTATACGGTATTACAGGCGTTTTATTCATTCCGTTATTGTAGCGCAGTCTGCGGCGCAGGTACACGCGCGCGCATTATATACAACGTCACCGAAAATAAAAACTACGGGAAAAAATTAAAAGTTTCGGGACTTGACGGCATTTGGCCCGCGTCCATGACATATCGTTGGCATAGCGAAGTTGGTGGGTGGTGTGTGTGTGTGTGTACGCGCGTGCGCGTGCTCGCCGAGACAACGGGAATGGAAACGGGAGTGTATTATTTTTAATTTTCGTTTGGCGGCCGACGATTTTCTTGCGTTCCCGTCTCGCCCCTCTGCGTTCGCGCGCGCTCGATTCGCCGACGACACCCGTCGGAAACTCACTCCGTTTAATTGGATTATTGTGTCGTATTGTCCCGCGCGTTGTTGCCGCGGCGGACGTCTTTCAAATTGGCGAAATTTAACGATCGACCGTCGCGACTCGTAGACGACGGCCACGTTGGACCGCCCCACATACTATCGTTATTACCGTCGTGCCCTCCCCGTTCCTAACCGAGAGACGTAAAACAGTTTGCGAGGAGGCGAAGATTCGTGGTACACGGTGGAAACGCATCGAAGCCGTCATCGAAAAACATCGGTTTAATAACGGGATTATCCGCTATCGTCGAAAAATCGATCCTTATAAAATCAACGAAATTCAGTTCAATCCAAGACTGTTCAAACTCAATCCAAAGCGATGTTCTACGAATATTTCTTTTCCGGTCACGATCGTATCCGCCTTTTCGGTAAAACGTACTGCTCGTCAACCACTAAACAACACATCCCGAAACCGTACCCAATAATTTGAACAGACTGACTTAGAATTTCACTAACCGACTCCCTCACTTCCGTCCACTGGCGGAATAGTTGTCGGTTTAGCTATGCCGAGCAAAGCAAATCCCGTAACAAGAAGAGTGGTAGTAGTTGGACGGAGGGAGAAGGGGCGAAATACGACATCGACCCTTTGGGCGCGTCGTCGCGTCAATATACGTGTATTAACCGGAACGCATTATCGGTTATCCCGTTCTGACGTAAGTCTACGTGCGTGCGCGCGCCCGCGTTTTATCGGCAGTAAATCGTCCTCACGGACGCGTAGATGTGTGCATAAACGTAACGCTTTCACGTACGAAATAGTATACTCGTGATGGGCGTATTGGCGTTGGCGGGTCCCACGCCGTTTTCTAACTCGTACTAAGTTTGGCGGCGGTGTATGCTGTGTGTGTGTGTGTGTGTGTGTATATACATATAATAAACACACACACACACACACACACATCTATATATATACAGCGACGTAGCAACGCGTGTACAGTGGCGGCGGTATGAAAGGGAGTAAAGTTTCGAACAGAAATCCGACAGGGAAGTTTCGGCGTCGCGCGCGGCTATTTGTCAAACTCGGCGGTCGCGGCGGAGCAATGTTGTTGGCGAGGCGTCGGATTGGTGGTGGGGTGGAGAAAGAAAACGCGATAAATCCGCCGAGGGGATTTTGACACTGATTGCCGTGGATTTTAATGGAATATTTACTGTTCCATTACACGTCCGACCCTGCCCGCCGCGGCCTACCCCGTCGAACGCGATATTGTACCGATAAATACACGCCCGCGTACGGGAAGCTCTTCGGTTCGCGCGCGTGCCGGTAATTCGGACGGCGGTAAGTCGTTATTATTATTACGCGCGCGCCTTACGTGCCGGACCGCGACACCTGCGCGGCCCGATGTTTTACGGTTATTATGGCGTGTGCCGGCGGCAGCGGCGGCGAGGGACGGGCGCGCCATACTCTAGGCGTACGTTCGACAAAGGCGAGCGGGTCGGTTATTTTCGCAAAGCCACGTTACCAGCGACCGTTGCGATTATTCGGGTACGCGACCGGTAATATTACCGGTAACGCCACTTTATAAAAACAGTTCCAACAGGTCGGGCTTGCTGCACGCGTGGGCGTTTTCATTTTTCGACGCGTCGTATCTATCTACGAGTTATACGGCTAGCCGACTTCCGTGTGTTTTTTAGTGCTGCCGACCTAGCCGATCCTATACGCGTTAACGGTATACTGTTTCGGGACGACCGGACCGACTCGGGGAAACGGTTTCGACTTACTTCGTCGCCCGTACACGGAGGAGATTAAAATTTTCTGGCCGTTTATTACGGCGTGTTCGTTTATTGACCCGATCGAACCAAGTACGACATTTACGACGCATATTATTACCGTTCATAAAACGTTATGGGGTTTTCTCGTTACCGAGCCGGGCGACGCGAGCAACGGTTAAGCGCGTGTTAACGCCAACTATTTCAAATAGAATACGAACAAACAAGGTCGACGACGATTATATGGGCGTACATTTAGTAAGCGGTTTAACAATACGAACTTCGAAAAGTAGCCGAACGATGGATAAAACGCGACGGACGGATAGAAATGTACTAAACGACGAAATCAAATTAACTTTCGCGAGTTCTAATTCAGTTATAAATACGGTAGTTTCGGTCGTTCTTCGACTATGCGCGATTGGTGTACGCGTTTCGGGCATAGTTATTCGGAAATATCGAAAATCGTTCGACCGTGGGACTAAACGCTGGAAACGTCGATCTTGAAAACACTCGTAAACGCGTGTCCGCGAAAATATTCCAAAAATGTCCGGCCAAACCGAGCGCGATTTGTCTGAACGGTTCCAAATAGTTTCGTTAACGTCATACCGTCAACTTTGCGCGTCCGAATTGTCGCTATTCTTACGGAAATATTTCGTCGAATCGGATAAGTGATATCGGACGCCGAGAGGAAGAGAAACGCTTTGGACCGCGAAATACGCGGTCGCTTTAATTTCCGTCCAGTCCGTATGGGTGTACGAGTTGTCGTAAACGCGGCCAACGATCACGGTCGACTGCGATATTTGGAACGACAAACGAACGAAACTTTTTTCCCCGTCGCGTTGTTTTTCGACGGTGTCGTGCCTATACAACTGTAGAAACTTCGCCGATTCGACATTTCGTTTTAAACGCATCACCGGAATCTAATTTGGTTTTTTTTTTTATATTCGCCAAACATTCCGGTTTGATACTTTATTTTTACATAAATGTCGTCTAATGGACTCTGTATATTTCGCGCAATAAATCCGGTAATATCGATATGATAAGACCGTAAAACTGATAAAAGCTGCGTATGAATATAAATAAAAATATATGTCGTCGTTTCGATCAAAAAAAAAAATCGAAAAAACCTTAACGAAAAATGATTATTTTCGAAAGGTTTCCCCGCTTATCGTACACGTTTATACACTTACGCACGTCTAAAATACAATAAACGTGTTTCTATTTTTACGTAATTTATATTTAAGTACGTATTCGAAGGATGGTTTAAATTTATATATGCGTTTTATTCGTCGTACGTCCAATATCGAGGATGATTTGTTGGCGAATAGGGACGCGTTTTATCGTCGGCGACACTATTTTATAACCTTTAACTTACTGTTAGCGAAACGGCCGCACTTAAATTGTACGTACGCGAATATAACGTTATGTATAGAGGGGAACCATATAGTAACAAGCGCCGCCCGATGTCCCGCCATAGTTTCAAGGGCAGTAAGTCGACGTAATTGAGATAGAAAAAACCCGCGGACGAAAACTAATTTATCGTTGTTTTTCGCCACGAACGGTATTAGGCCGGATCCATTATTTTACACCCGTACCCGTACGTCAGCGTGGAAATTAAAACGAAAAATCTCCGAGTTGTCCGCCCGCTCCCCGATAATAATACGGACTTAAACCGTTTTAACTATTTTCGAATTTAATTTACGTAAAGGGCGAACACACGATTAAACCCACCTACCCCGCCGCCGCGAATACGCACAATTCTTTGGCTCGGCAATAATTCGCGAATTACTCGACGGGGCTGAATCCAAAATGTAGCCGTTATTATACGTGTACGGGTTTATCACGTGGTTATTTCAATAATACGTACACGAACATTTTACGTTTTTTTTTTACCGCGATTTTCGTTATTACCTTCCAAGTAGCGTACTCGCGCGTAATTAATCGAAATCATATTCTCCAAGCACGTCACACAAATATACGCATTTTTATCATATAAGTACCTGTTAATAAAATATTTTTGGTTTCTTTTTTGAACACGAGATACCGAAAATTCTGATACGGCAGCTCTCTAGTAGGGTTTTGATAATAATCGCGGGAGCACCCAAAAGGTGTCGCCCGCTTACATATTTCAAAAACGCGAAATCAATACGCAAATGTAATCGTACCGACGTTACGTAATTTTATTCTACGGCGTCGAAAAAATGTATTATTTCTACCGCGATATCCGAAACGGATTACAAAACGATAAATTCGAACATCTCGTTTCGAATATACTATCGCGCCTAATCTTTACCCCAACACGCGCAATTCGGTTTTAACGAACTCGTCCGCAACCATAAGGAAAAATGCGCGAAATTTGAAAAAATTACCTCGTCTCACTCCGTCCGAATCTCCGCTGTCTTATTTATCGCGTAAAACGACGATCAATTATCGATACCCTTTTACCCCTCTTCACTCCTAAACTGGCTATTGCGATTGTAATTTTACGCGAATATTTTTACGACACGTCTTCATAATTTTTCACGATTCCTGCGAAACTGTTATGAAAATATCTACTTCCTACGAGTTTTATTCCGACGCTATACGGCTGTTTCGTATGTGGCGCGCGCTCACTGAAATAGCGTCGGCGGACAAAAGACGGGACGAAATCAGTCTCGATAACGAATTTCGTTACAATTTCGTTACGGGCCGACGAGTTTGGAACGAACCAGCGCGTTTTCTAAATTTAAAAGCGACGGGGACGCGTAATTTCGGAAGTTTCCTACATAATTTATAAATAGCGTACCATAATCAGAGTGGCTCGTTTCGCTCGCGAACTTTCCCTTATATTTTCACTTGTTAACATTTACACAATGTAACGCGCATTTCAATTACGTTGGCCGTGCCGCGTTTTAATACGAAACAATTACGGGAAAAAATCGCGGTTTTACGTATAATGCAAACGCGATTCGTCGAAAAATGGTTTCGATTAATTTACGGCTAAACCGAGTATTTCGACACGTTTCCAACGTTTTCGTTACACGCGTACATTATGGAGGAAATTTCAATATCGGTTTCTTTTTCGGAGATGGCTACGACGGCGCCAACGTTAAATTCCCGTTACGGACACGAGGTGTTTTTATACCGCGAAATATGGCGTTATAATATTCTCGACGCGTATGACAACGTTCGCACGCCGAACGTCGCGTTCGGTGTCGCTATTTTTAGGTAGGAAAAATTTGTTGTGCCCCAATCCTTACACGCGAGGCACCGTGTTGAATTGGCCAACCGCCAAATATATTCGTTTCGTTCGGTCGCACCGAGTAGCGGCGGCCTTAATTGGAACGAGCGCCGCGGTCCGATATAATATTCGCGTCACGTACGTTTTCGGCTTTCGTTAAAAACGCGTTTCTCTCGATTCGTTCATTTTTTTTTTTTGTCGGGCTATAATTCAATCGCGCGTTTCGCAAATTCGACGGTCAATTTGCGAATTGTCAATAATATAGCGGGAGCCGATTAAACTATCGGTAAAATTACGCGTCGAACGGGACGAACATTTTTTTTTCGGTCGACGTTTCGGTTTATTTTAACGCCAACGATTTCGTTTTTACGCGACGCGCGTATTAATAGTTTATTACCGGCGTCTAGTTTTACGAACAAACGAAGCGGATTTCAATATTTCAACGTCTATTATACGTCTACCTACGTTGTATAAGGCTTTTCGTTTGGTAAGTTTCCCGGGCCAGTCTGTAAAAATACGCGTCGGAAAGTTTCCGGAATGTTTTCGAAACGCAAAAAACCGTTTAATAACTATTAATATATCGCTCGTTTTTAAAGTCGCTACTTATTAATTAACGATCTCGCGGAAGCGTCGCAAACTCGATTGTTCAATTTGTCTTTTACGAAGCACCGCCTGTTTATCTTGTTCCGAAAAATTTGTATTTTCTTTCGGATTTTTCGATGGAATTCGTATCAATCATTTTCACACTTGATTAATCATCGAGAAACAAAACCGGGCAATTTCTCACCGAACTTAACGCACAACGCTCAATAAATCAACGATTCGAATTTTCTTTTTTCCGATCGACAAAATCGTAAACTGTATAGATAACGAATTTAGGTTTACCACGGTTATGTACTACGACGGCGAAATATAAAAACGTCAACTATATTACGCGATAGTAAAAAACGAATAATAAATACGAACTTTATCCATAATAAAAACAAAAACGGTTTTTATATCTATTTATGCATGTCGACAAATAACAATTAGAACTTTGGAGTTAAAAATTATTTTACGTCGATGAAACGAACGAATCGTCCGACGCTTTTAATCGCCGGTAATTGATAAATATCGGATTTAACGATAATTTTAGGAAGTTTTCGACACGCGAAAGGATCGCCGACCCGTCGCGGGCGTCCGACACAATAGACGGTTATTTAATCAACGTTGGAATATTTATCGTATAGTACGGAAGACGGATTGACGTAGACGGAACGTATTAAAATCGCACTCTATATTGTAACGCGCCGTATTCGAGTGAAACGGATGGCCGTTATAATTCCGCTTACGGCCGCGGAACACGAACGCGAAGTACGAACACGAGCAAATTGCGAAACCTCGGTGGACGAGACGCACTTGTGGGCCCGCGTCGGCGCGGAACCGAAATACGTAAAAAAACTTGAAACCCGATTAAGATACGTCCGCTTCGATTATCGATCGTTTCGATTTCCGACGACTGGGAAATTGATTTTAAAGACAATTCGCTTACCATTCCGGTTATCGTAATTACCCGTCGCTGACTGGATCCCACGACGGCCGGCGACGCTAATGTCAATCACGGGGCCGACGAATTTATTACGTTGTCCTTTTGCGTTTCGCGGACTTCCGGCCGGCGTTGTGCCGTCCCTACGACGGTTCGTCCGTCGGTCTCCTTCTACCGTCCGTTTTATTGTCCACACGCATCAGGCTCAGCTCGTCGCGCGTCCTCGGGATTACGTACACTGTTGACCATCGACGTTTTTCACGCCGTTCGGTGCCCGTCGATGGGCACCCTACAACCGATGACCGTCCCGATTTCACCGCCCGTCGTCCACAATACCTTCGCCGCGGTTACGTCCGCGTTTGTACCGCCGTACGTTGTTTAACCGTTGTCGTGCGTTTTTTATTTACAGGATTGGTTCACTCGGCAACAGTTGGTGTTGGTGATATTGATCGTCAACCTGTCGTTGGCGCTGATGTTTTTCAAGCTTCTGACGACCTAAGGCGCCGCGGGCGGACGTTCATCGTTCGCGGCCGCGGATCCATACACAGCCGTCCGGGCGCAGCGGATCGAAACACACTCGTCACGCGCGTCCGATATTACATTCATCAATAAACGTTTCGGGCGTCCCGTCGTCCGTCCGACGGTTTTTACGTGCACGCTCTTGTCCGACAATCGTAGCGGAATATCGCGTCCGTTCACCCGCCCCTTCTCCGAACTAATTGTCGCCGTTATCGATTTCGGCGTCGATTACTGAAAAAAAAAATAGAAATAATCACCACGTACCGTTTTCCGCGTAGGCGAAATTTTTAATCATTTTCATTGTGTTTTTCCTCGTCGTTCAATTCAATTAATCCCGTTGTTTTATTATTAATTATCGTCGTTATTACTATCGTTATTATTATTATTATTATTATTAGAGGCGTGGTAGACGCAAATATATAAAATACATTTTATTGATAAGAACACGCGATTATATAGCAAACAAGCTCGCGGACGACGATCTTATAATAATAATAACGCTAATAATAATATATTTTACGTAACGCATAATAATACGTAGTGACCCGGCGTGTTGCGCCCCGACTATAGGTTTACGTCGGTATATTATTATAATATCTATATTATATAGTGAATAAATAGCGCGTTTTTTTCTCTATTAGATTTAATTATCCGTTTTTCGTTTATTGTTTCTCGCGTAATAAATACATTATATTATAATACGACGACCAAAATATATAGCCGATTATTATAAAATCATTCGTCATTACCGTTGGGTCTTTTAACGTCATTTTTAAAAGTCACCGTCTGAGAAAAGGTAAGGCGTGTACAAGTGGTACGAATATTTCGAGACGACGAACGCGACGATTGTTCGGGCGGCCGGAACGGAGGTAACGTTGGAGAGAAACCGGTGTCGCGAACGGTTTGCGGACGATTGGCGCACTTTTCGCGTCCGACGGTGAAAACCGGCGATTTTGCGTCGCGCGACATATGCGCTAAACGCGGCCGACCACCCGACCCGGCCTACGGGTAAGATGACACGTACGTGTCGGTAAGTGCGTTCCCTACGCCGTGGACTTGTCCGGGTACGGGCGAACGCAACCGATCAGCCAGATAAGGACGACGTTATTCCGTTTTTATCGACCAGAATTGTCGTTTATTAGATATATTCGGCGCTCAACCGCGCGGTAAACGGATAACCGGTAATTTTCGATAACCCGGTATCACTCGGGTGTGAGGGTAGTGTATTTGTATCGTCTAGTGTCTACGAAACTTTGTACGGCGCCCTAAGAAGGGTTACGAACGCCCGTGGTTACCGTCCTTGTACACGCGATAGAACTCGTCGACCATCGTAATAATACGCGCGTACTCGGGTAAAACGTTCAAAAGGGGTTACCGCACGGTCCACTTACAGCGCTTAAAAATATGCGTCCGTACCTTTTCCCGGTGCTCCGTCCGCCGAATTATCGCGACCTAATCACACCTAACTGTCAAGTAGAACGCTCTCGATTCGTTCGTCGGACGATTTCGATCGGCTCGTCGACAATAATCGTACGGGTGGCGGCACCGTGCCTCATTTTTTTTTGTCACCAACGACGTTTCCACGCTGCTGGTGGTCGACCGGACCGAATACCGCCGGTGCGTTTATTTCGCGCGCGGTCATTCGTTCCGGCGCGGCCGGTTTTCGGTTCCGTTGAAAAACGTATCCGTTTTTGGAACACGCGGCGTCTACAAAAAACCAAATTTGTCCGCTCCGACATGTTTTCTGCGAACGTGTTTCGAAAATGTTGCGCGACATAAAAGCGTACGCCATTTTTATATACAACAGCGGAATATATATATACAATCGGATTGGCGGTCGAAACGATAATACGACTACGGGTAACGGTGTACGTGGATTTCGTATCGGTAGGAAAATAAACGAATAACGAAAAGCGTTCGACTACACGTTCCGTAGCGAAGCTAATTGTATCGGATTTAATATATATTACGATTTATTTGATATTTACGGGCCGCCGACGCGATTAATCCGAAAGTCAATGTTCGAACGAGTATAGTAACGTTACGGAGTGTTTTAGACGCGCGTACCGGGAAACCCCGCGTTATTCTGTTATCGAGAAACACGATACGTACTACGAATGAAACGATCGCCCGAGAAATCAACGGTGACCACGAGGATCGCCCCCGAACGGATTCCGTAACGTACAAATAGTTTTAGTTAAAAGAACGACGTGAACGACACGAACGACTCTCGAAATTACGGTGTACGTAGTTCGAGATATTTATACGTTTCCGGGCGGTTACCGCGGAGGTTAAGCCCGAGACAATACTTACCGGCGAAAAACGTTTTCGGAACGATTCGCGGCGAACGGGAAAAGTAACCGTCGTGTCCGCGCGACGCTCGTAGGAAGTCGTACGCGACGTTGGACGGAAGGAATCCGTACCCGCGCGACGTTTATATACCGACGATATTCGTCCAACCGTCGTCGGATATTCGCGTTTACCGACCGTATGATTTACGACGAACGAAATCGGAATAGTCCGAATTCGACCTCCGTCATCGTTCCCGTCGTACGGTTTTTCGCGAATCGGCCGTCCCTTCTCGCCCATACCCGGCGTCCACGCCGATATTCGTATAGGCTCGTGTCCGCCAACTGGATTCCGTCGTCCCTGCGCCGACAAGACGTGACGCGCGCGTTTCGCGACAGCCCAATTGCGGTCGAGTCACGTCGGTGCCGATCGTCTTCGGGACAAACGCGCGACCTGATTACGAGTTAATCTAATTCCCGCTAGCGTTCGACTATCCGACCGTCCGCGCTCATAAGGTATGTGCGACGCGACGCGGATTTGAATAGGAACGACAACAATACGTAATTATTATCGCCCCGCCGTCGAACGGTTTCGATATATATATACACAACTACGTGTACGAAACGTAATTCGTCACCGTGAATAGGAGGCGTTGTATATTTAGGCGAGGAGCATTGTCGGGATTCGCGTCTCGGATAAATACGTTTAATTACGCGGCGGTGGCGATCGTCGTACGAGCCGAGAGGCGAACACTCGTGTATATTAATCGGCGGCAGCCGCGCCGCGCGTCCCGTCGACGGACGAATAGTGGGCGCAGTTCGCGTTCAAGCGCCCGAACAATTCTATTCGCTCGAAATGTTTATCGGGCTCGGCACGGCGGGGACGGCGAATCCCGTCGCGACGTCCGACTGGGAACAACACGCGCGTCCTCGTCCCCGGAAACGTCGCGCCAGACCGTTTCGCCTTGTGCGCACCAACGTAACGACGAACATGTCCGATCCAAAAGCCGATTGCGTATAGTGATACGCTCGGTATCCGTTTCGTCGAGCGCCGTTTTTTATAGGTTTTCGGTAATTAGCGTTCGCGTGCGCCGAAACGAGGGAATACGGATTTACGTACGAACAAATTCCGTCTACAAACTCGAGAGGGGTTACGCTTTTTTACGAACACCGAACACGCTCTCCGATAATCGAAACCGCCGGTATTCCCGTAACGTTTTGCCCGAAATCGTACGGAAATCGCAATCGTCCGTCGCGCCCGTTAATTCGTACGGAATACGAGTTATTTTTTATGTATACCTCGTTAAATACGTTTTATGAGCGCCGGAAATATTAATAACGTAAATAATCCGATAGAAACACTAGAAAAGTAAATAAGTAATAAACGAACACTGCGTAGGTGGTTTTCGATGTTCAGATCGTTACCTAACTAGCCGTTTCGACGAATAGTTTCGGGATCGGAAATTCGAAAAATCGCGCGGCGAAAAAAAAATAACGAACGAATAAAAACTCTCACCCAGAGAACAATTATATCCGCGGTTATTAATATTGTCGAAGACGGCGATGTTTTTGGAAAAAAGTCGAACGAACGACGGAACGGCGACAACGGCGAAACGCGCTCGTCCACGGTATCAGTTCGGACGGCGTTAGATAATCGTGTAGGGAAACGGTCGCCCGATATTTTCGACGCGCGACGACGAACACCGTGGATTACTGTTACCGCGCGAAATCGATAACGAGAAAACGAAAACGAAATGTTCGAAAACCAACGGCCTTTATTTACGTAGTAATTATCGTTCCGAAATATATAAATATAATTGGGCGAACGTACGCCGTACGTGTATTACGCGTCACGGGAACGTCACGTCGAAGCGAACGGACGGACGACCGAATGACAGACAGTCGGACGGACATAAGTGTACCATGAAACGCGCGTTGTGTACCGCGGCGTTCTGTTACAATATTTAGTAGTTTATATTTAGCCTCGGGTCTGCGGGCGGTACGTATCGCGTCGTGTATAATTGATAGAGTTCGGGCTGACGCGTCGGGATCGCCACGGGTTTCCGTGACGTGTTACGGTAATATCCGAACGCGGGTAGATTTAGCGTTCGCTCGTTTCGGCACGTTCGTAGAAACGAATGAACTCCGCTAATGGCCGTGTGAAGTATTGCGTTCCCGTTGGGCATTCGAAAACGACCTCGGACTAAATACGACCCGTTATTCGTTACGTGTCGAATCGCGCACGCGTACGTACGTGGTCGATAAAACAACGGGACACGAACACGCGACGAATATATTGTAACGATACCCGTAGACGCCGTGCTTGTAACAATTAACGGCCACGGCCGTAGTTCGGCGTAATTTTCTATTACGTGTTTTTACGACGAGACTTTAATAAAACGCGCACCGACGCTCGGACCTCTGGCAATATACTATTACGAACAGGATATATATATCGAAAAAAGAAATTACGTTTATACGGCGGGAAAGCGCGCGTAAAAATATCAAACGAGCGGAAAAGTAGTGACCGCGATTGTTCGACCTAAATACGGAATTTATGTCGCGGCTGTAATAAAAACATACCGTCACGATTGAATCGAACACGTTTTCAAATATTAAAATAGCAGAAATAATGGAGGCCAACGAACACGACTGTCAAAGTCCGCGTAATAGACGAGAGCGTAAATTTAGTATAAGCCAGCCGATTTGACGCGATAATCTAACCGGACAAGTCTGCTACGAAAGACGAAAATTATGCCCGGTGTCTGCCGGTAGACTGGCAGCTAGTCGATCGGTGGTAGACCAACCTGTCGGTAGAGCACTGGATGACGTCTCCTCACGGGAGACCCTAGTCGTCAACAGAATGTGAGCGCGCTACATCCCATGAGCTGTTTTTTACGCCAAAACGTCGGCGTTTCGATTCGTTTTCGTCGTTGAATTCGTACGGGCGAACTCACCCCGTCCCCATCTATTTTCGTCTAATTCTTTTACATTTCCTTATATTTTGAAACTTAGGAAATCGAAAAGGTCGGTAAGGCGCCTCGGTATTTATAACGATATCCCTAAATAACTCTCGAACTCTCGACCCCGAACAAATCTACGTAAATACCCTCCTTTAACTTCTTATCTTCTTTATAATTATATCCCTTATACCCGTTTAAAATTTATTTCTGTTTTGTGTCATTACACGCTTTTATACCGGACGCGTTCGTAACGCTAAACGGATCGTATTCGTACAAGAACGGAGAACAATTTATACGGATCGTTTGGTTAATAACGTCGGAAAACACGGCCAGTAGACGGCAATGGACGAGGACGAGTAAAGTATCGATGGGTACAAATCGATTCGGCGCGTACAACGGAAAGCTAACGGTTCGAGGGACGATACGAAACGGGGAATTAATAAGCGCGAACGTGCCAAGTAAGAAGGAGCCTCGACGTGTTTCGTGCGATAAGAGAATGTGTGTGGGGGACGAGGCGAATGCTTATGACGCACCGGTGACGCCGGTCGTCACGCGCATATCGGAATGTCTCGACGATCGACGAGTAAATAGAACGAAGAATTAGCGAATAGGAGACAGGGAGTGTTTTTTTACGGTAGTTTTCATTTCTTTATATTCCCAAACTTAGGAAATCGATACGATCGGTAAGGTGTAAGTGACTCGGTATTTATTTCTAAATATTTCCCGATCCCGAACAAATCTACGTAAAAGTAAATACCCTCCTTTCTAATTATATCCCTTATCCCCGTTTCAAGCCATTGCTTTTTTACAATATAAAAATTAACGGTACATTTATTATTGGGAAGGTAGCCCGAAACCCTCGAGTACGCGCCAAAAACGTTTACCGGAAATTAATTTTCGCCGAATTTTCGAAATGCCGAAACGACTACTTTGTCGTTGTCGGGCCGTGAATCTATACGAGGGCTATTCAGAAAGTAAAGAACGTTTTCGTCCGACGCCGTAAGGCACGAGCCGATTGCGTATATTTTCGTGTGCGCGTCCAACCGTGCAACGACTGCAACATCTTAGCGCTGCCCGTTTTTTCAATATTCAATTTTGAAACGTGCGCCGCAATTGAAAATTCCGGCAGTTGCGGGGCGCGGTCTGTGATACAGTTTTTGTTGGCGAAAAACCAAAATAGAAATGTATCCGTGTGAAGTGGAGACGACATAATGAATGAACGTTCCGTCCGAACATGGTGCGTTCGGATTAAAAATGGCCGAATCGACGTTGACGATGCAGAGAATAGTGGACATTGTGACTGACCATCTGGCCGCTAAAATCGATGCGAAAAATTCGTGAAAACCGCCGTTTCACAGTAACGGAGCTTTCGCTTTGTTATCCGCGAGTTTCAATGACTTTGTCGTTTGTTACGCAAAAGCTAGGCTATCACGAATTTTGTGCAGGACGGGCGCCAACAAAAGACCCGGGTACGCGTCACTAAGTGGCTCAGATCACAGACGGCAGATTTCTACGACGAAGGAATTTCAAAGGTTGTCCACCGCTACGATATAGAGCCTCGATTCGCTCGGTGACTATGTATAAAAGTAGTATTTTGGATGTTAAAAAAAATTTCTTTAATGTTTTTTTTTTAATTCCAAAACGTTCCTCACTTCCTGAACAGTCCTCGTTAATGTTTATCGAAATTTTTTAATTCTACTAACCAACGGGCTGAAATTAATTACCTTCGTTCGTCGTTTAACGTAATATTTCGCGGGTAAAACAATCGCCTCGGGTTTATTTTTCGATTTTGGCGCCCGATCGCGGTGACGTATAATAAAACCAATCGCGGCGAAAACGTCGATCGAATTATAATTCGTTATACGTTGTTTTCGAAAACTTACGTAACGATTAAATTTTACGGAAAAGGACGAAGTACGCGACGAAACGTTTGCGAAATACCATTGTGGGGCCACAAGACCGTCGGAACACGCGTTAATGCGCCAAATGTCGCGCCTATCTTCGAACCTGACGTTTAACGCGTTTTAAGTCCGTTTTTTTTTTAGTAATCGCGTAAAAGGTATACGCGAATTCTAATCGCGTCGGGCCTAGTTCTTACGTTTCAAGTTCTACGACTTCTTTGGCTAAACGGCATACCGCAATTTGTAATTACCGCGGTAATGAACTACACGAATTCGTATCACGGTCGTGTAAAAAGCGGTATTTTCCCCGTAACGCCGGAAACGGTAGTAACCGTCGTCGCGCCGACGCCTGAAGATATTAGTCGATACTCGTAAAGGCGCGGGCGACGCGATCGCCGACGGCTACGCGCGAACGGAAGCCAATCGGGCGAAGGGCCGAATAATAAAAACCGGAGGGCCGACACGTTCGAATTGGCCGGGGGGGGGCATTTGAAAACTTTTCAAACGGCCACGCCGAAGTTCGGTGTAAATGGCGTGACGAGATTGAAACGAGAACAGCTTCGAGTAATTGGCGCCGTTTCGTTCCGGGCGAGCTTTACCGCTGAACGGCGAGACACCACCAGGAAATGCCGCGTCCAACCAGTATTCGGGAGTATAGCGGTAAAACGACGATTCGGGCCGATACGACGTGCGCGTATTTACGGCGCGCTAAAGGGCTGTTTGTACGACGAGCTTCCTCGTCCGATTCTCCCGGCCGTTTCTTTCGTTTCCCACTTCCCTCCTTTTCAATGTCTCTACCGATCCTATACTTCTACCTGTCTCCGTTCTTATTCTTATACGTTACGTCCGTCTTTTACGCAGTTCCTCAAATTCAGTTCGAACGCCTCAACACCGTTGACGCTGCGCGCGTGAAACGGCTACCGCATCCGGCTGGTATCACACACACTTGTTCCGTTCAACTCTCATTCCTCTCGCCTGTTGTCCCGGCGCACGTCCGATGATACGAACCGCCCTACTTGGTTTATTCGACCTCTCGTACTGTTTGACCGCATTTATGCACCGGCTGTGAACCCGACGCGACCTCATTAGTCGCCTCTAACGACTGGCCGAAGGGGCCGTGGAAATATTCTGATCCCATTCCGCAGGGTTGACAGACCAGCGATCATTTAATACTACTTACTGACTCGAGACGTAAACTGGGCCGCCGTCAGGCTACGAGCGCAAATAAACAGGGCGCCGCGGGTTACAACGAGCCAAATAGACGAGGTAAGTATTTACGAAAAATTCTCGGCTAAGTAGCGCGCGTTCGACGTCGTTTATTATTTCCGAATAATTACGCGTCCACTTCGGGCGGTTCCGTTGGCAAAATGGAAGACTACGCCGTTTGTTTCTTCGTTCGGAACGCGTTTAATTCGATAACGTTTCCATATTCCGGTACGGCCGACGGTTGCCATTCGGTGTTTTCGTTTCGGTCGATTTCGGCCCGAGCGTATCATTATCGTTGGCCGTCTCCGCGGCGTCCGAACTATCGTTAATATAAAGCCGAACACTACCGCGAAACGCTCCGATTTTTCGGATATATATATATATATATGTGTACGTATATAGTAAATAATCGGTCGACGTGGACATTAATCGCGTAGAGCGTATAATATTGATTACCTTTTTTACGCGCGGATTGTACACGGAAACATCCAGAACGGGACACGGGTGTGGTCTCGTGAATCGGATTCGGACCGAATATCCGCGGCACCGCCGACAATTGAACGCGACAAAAAATAATACTAGCGGTCAAATGTCGTTTAGACGGCATTCGGATGTACGTAATTTACCGTTCCGTCGTGCCGCTGTCGCGTAAGTACGCCGTAGTTCCGATCAGGAATACAGCCGACGAAGGTGTGGTAATATTCGCGAACGTCCGACTCCGGGCACTTTTCATCAAACCTACGTCGTTTTATCGCGTACAGCGAACCCGGGCCGTTCCGTCTTTAACCGAGATTAGTCGGATCGACCGCTTTCGGGAATACGACTTTGCCCCGTAATAAATATAAACGTATTTAACGTATAGGTAAGTCGTGAATCGGGCGAGGTGTTTTTTTTTTATCGTTGTTACTAGCGTAGTAGAATCGTACGAACGGCGCGAGATTAAACGCGGCAAGGAACATAAAAACGTCGGCAACCACGCGGACCAAAGACGAAACAAATGACTACGTCTCGTAAACCGTTCGCCCGATCGATTCGGCGCTGTTAGGGTGTCCGGGATTTATTGTTCGTGCGGAGAATACGATATTCGTCGCCCGGTCCATAAATTGTTATCGTACCAACACGAACGAAACGCCGTCCCTTGTACGATCGGTTCTCGCGAAACGATACGCGAACGCTCGCCCGAGAACGTATTGCGCGCGCACGGTTCGGTCTCCGTTATCGGTATCGGTGCTCCGACCACCGGCGCCAAAGTGCCGTCTTCCGGTCTCCCGCGCGCTAAACGGCCGACGCCGGCTGTTCGCGAAATTTCGCGTTTACGTCCGCGACGACAACGTCGCGTATACATTAAGACGTTGTACCCGTAAATGTACGCGTATAGGTACGACGGAAATGCCCTTAATACCACCGCCGCCACGTACGCGCGCGCGTGTAAATATATATATATATTGTGTATACCGTTTAAACGCGTACTCTATTTTTATACAAGAAAAACGCATAAAAGGTCTCGCAAAACGCCCCGCGTACGGCGTATACGAGTCTACTATGTATCCCTATATAGATTTACGTCAGTTTTTTTTCTCCTTAAAAACGCTTTTTAGCATCGAGTGTTCCGAACGTACGTGTTCGCTTTATTCGAACCGCCGAAACGTTCGTGTTACGGAAACGACGGTGCGTTCCGTAAACGTTCTCGATAGTCGATGGGACCGAGGGATATTATTTAAAAAACGAGAAAACCGGTATAATCGTTAAAATACAGGCGCGATATTATTACGACGGGCCGGGCGCGGGGAACGTAAATATTGCGTTTATTTTGACGGAAAACCGACGGCGCGTTTCGTTTTGTTTTTTTTTTTTTTAACGTAATTCGAACGTTTCTTACTCCCGTTATTGTTTCGCCGTAAAAACAACGGAACACCGGGGACCGAACAAAGTCAAAAACGCTTATAGTTTCGCCGAAATCTTTTCGCGTATTCCGAGCGCTCGGGCACGGTGTGTGTACGCGCGTATAGGCTTCAGCGTGCGTATTTCTACCGAAATACGTTTCGAAATTTGACGGAAACCGTCCGGCGAATAATTATCGCCACGCGGCGTACTTACTCCGTTTTCGTTGTTTATAACCGTTCGATATTCGCCGTGTTAAAGGCGTGTCGGTTTAATCGTTATCGGCGACCGACGTAATTACGTTATAAATTAACGGGGCGGTGCCCCGAAAACAAACCGCGCTTACGGTTTTCCGAAAAAATCCGTTTTCGCGGCGCCTACACGATACGTGTTGGACGACGGCGCGTGCGCGGTGCATGTTAGTATTTCCCGTCCGGCCGTGTTTATCGCCACGCCCGACGGAATACGAATTAAACGGACGCGGTACGCGGGGACGTATTTTTTTTGATTATATTCCCTTTATGGCGCGGACGTGCGCGAGAGGGGCGACAGAGCTATCCGCTAATCGCCACGCGAATCGTGCGAAAAACGTCGCGGATTCCTCGCGGAGAAAATTAATCGAAATAAGAAAAGTAAACGAACGTCGTACGGCGAACGTTTACCGGGGTAAAAAAATTCAAATCGCTCCCGGATGGAACGTATGGAAACGCGGAACGATAGGTTCGAAACTAGTTCGTGGCGCGCATTGTTGTGGAACGACGGGAACGAGACGACGGCGACGGTATCGGACGAAGAATACGTAAAACCGCCGACGGGCCCCGTTCGGTTGGGGCTTTTCGATTCGAACCAACCCGCGCACACGGCGGAATCGTTTTCGTATATCGCGCGCGAAGTTCGCTCGAGTTTCTTGCAGTCTGGCGAATTCGTACAAAAGTCGTAGGAAAGAGGCCGACCGGAGTGTATATAAAAGAAAATGTCCGCGGCACGTCACGGATGCGTCGAGTACAACAGTTTGCGAACGTCAGACGGCGTAAGAAACCGAGCGGATTCGTTCACCGTCTGTACGAGAGACGAAATAAATAAACGTGTACGTTACGCACCGTCCGGTAGTTGGTCCGGGATCGCGGCACGGGAACAAAGTGTTCGGTCTCGCCGTTCGTATTTGGTCGACGAAAGTGTCCGACGGCCGTTGCACGATTTCGACGAAAAAATCGTTTCCGAAAATTCGTCGTCCGACGGAACGGAACTAGCGAACCGTTTTTCGGTCGCGGCAACGTTCGGCCGCTAAAAGGTACTCGAAATTATAAATAGTCGCCCGAGCGCGCGTCGGCGGTTCGTCGTTTAGAAGTTTGGACACCTGTCACGTACCGTAAAGAACGACGTCTACAAAACCGTATAACGGCCGTGATCCTCGCCGTACGTAATCGAAAACTTCTTGTCCCGGCTCGTACGTTGACTTTTAAAAGTCGTTATTCCACACGAAAGTCCGTACGCGCGCACACCTAACGCCCAGTTTTTGAAAGTTCGGGTCGCGCGCGCGGTTAACACTCCACGTCGTCCACCCGTCTAGCGCCGGATTGTGTCTTACACAATTACGCGGCCGCTGCTACTTCGTTACCATCCCATTCGGATTACGTACCCGTCGCTACGTCACGGCCGATCCCTTTAATTAACGTACGTTCTATCCCGTCCGCCGTCGCCGGGACGGCCGCCCGACGTGTGTCCGACCAAACGAATCGTGACGGTTTTCACGCGCCCGGTCGGCAACGCGTTATTGCGAAACGGTTACGTACGGAATCGTTCCCTCCCCCCCAATTTTCGTTACTACGTTATAACGGTCGTCGGTCCGGCCGGTTATTATATTTGACGAGCGACCGTTTCGTCCGACGATTTATTATTGTTTGGAAATTCGTTTACGTAGGTAAAACGAATATAATTCGTATCGGACGCGTCGGTACACTCGGGCAACGTCGGGTCGCGATTAATATTTTCGGCGCGTTATTCGAACGCGTCGGCGGTGCCCCGTAGTTTTAATAATGAAGATTTTGATTTATGTCCGTTTTCGGATAAACGATAAGGCGAACGGTTGGGTAGGCGATCTAATATTTAGGATCCCGAGTCGAAATTCGGTTTCCTAACGGTTAATATTTTAACGGTTCTTACTCGCGCGAGATAGGGTTTTTTGTCGGCGTAAATAACGCGCGTATTATTTATTTATTAAACGCTAATCTAAAAATACGTCTATTGTTCCTTAAGAAGACGGCGTCGTTTTTGTTTTTAACTATTCCGCGATTATTAAATATCACGCCGCGACGCCGTCGTTCGTTCCGGGCGACGACCGTGGTCGTTATTGTAAACGATCCGGCTGTTGGATTCGACGCGAACGACGTTCGCGCGTGCCCGCCGGACCGCCGGTGCTCGTCACTGGCGTTTCTTCGCCGTTTCCGCCGGACTTGCCGGCGTCGCGTTCAAAACGGAAACGTCCGCGAAGTCCATCCGTTTTGTGTCCGCGAACGTTTAAAGCGACTTATCCGTTACAACGTAGAGGACACCGTTTTTCCACTGGGCGTATCCGGCGGCGCTCCGAATAGGCAATTTACGCGCCCGTCGCGGGAATCCGTACGTAAAAAACGTCCGCGTTACCGGACGATATTTACGTATCGGTTGTATAGGTTGTATATACGTTTACGCGAGTACGACCGTCGGAATATCCTGGTGGGGCGGAAACGTTCACTACGGGGCCGGTACGCCGGGAACGAGTGTTTCATCGACGTGCCCGAGTTCGTGTCGTCGCGTTCGCTCGTGCGGAATAATCGAACGAACACCGTGTACGCCGTGCCGGTCGCGTAACGCGCGCGTGTACGCCGTGTCGTCGTCGGTCGGAACGATTCAATTTCGTTACCTTACCGTTTTTCGACGTCCCCGTAATTATTATTATAACGCCGGGCCCGTTCGTCGGGCTACACGGCCTCATTATCGTCGTCGTTATTATTATCGTTATTAGCGTATAATAATAATAAGCCGACGGAAAAAAGAAACTCGACCCGAGTTGTAATATTGGGTTACGCGCGGGCGCGCGTGTGTGGATTATTACTTTGTCGCTCTCGCGCGGATTAAATTTGAATAATTTATATCGTCTCCCTCTGAGAAAACCCCGTAAAATTTATGTCGTGTCGAGTTGTGTTTTTCTCCGACCGCTCTTCCCCCCCCCACACACACACACACACACACACACTCCGGTACGGGCGTACGTTTGTTGGTGGGTAGCGTTACCGCGCGTACATGAAATATGTAAACGGCGCCCGGACGTTAGGTAATGCGCGGTCGGTCGGACGCGCGACGCGGATACGATATGAACCGGGTCGGTTATAACGACGACGACGAATTTGAATATTCGATTCGTATTCCCGGCGACGGTACCGTCGTATGTGCGCGAGACCGCCTCGCCGACCGTTTCATTCGCTAAGTGTTTTCCGGACCCGTTCCCCGTGTCCGACGATCTTAGCCTAGAACACCGCGCGCGGACAACCGACGGACTGTTATCACGACACGGACGCGTGTGTCCGCCTTCCGCGCGGTCGCCGAGTCGACAACGGACAGCCCGGAGCTCGGCCCCGAATCGCCGACGGGCGAACAAAACACCGCCGGAAATCGAATCGATTTTCGCGTACGCGAAGTCGTCGAAAAAAAAACTTTCCACGTCGGTATACCGACGAATACCGGTAATTGAAACGTTTCGTATCTGTCATTCAGAACCACGGCGGATAACGATACAAATCGCGATCGACGCCGTTCCCTTTTTTTCGCTCTAGGGAAATTTTTCAACCGTCCCGTCCGCATCCTCCGAACTTCCATTACAATCATATAAATATATATACGAACGCTCGTTATTCGTTACGATTGTTAAGTTTTTTTTCCTTTTAACCGAAAAATCAATTTTTCTTTCCGCAATGACTGGAGATTACGCTATCACGTTGTCGAATATTAACGATAGTAAAACCATATCATATCGCGAGCGCCGTTAGTTTTACATTCTCGCCATATTCTTCTACGTTCGTCGAGGCTATTTGGTTATCACCACTGGCGATTTACCTTAACATTACCGAATTAGCGATTTTACTTCGAGCCGTTTATTAACTTACGGGTCCGGTTTTTTTTTTTTTTTTTTTTAGACGATATAATTGTAAAATATAGTTACGTCGTCGTCGTCGTAAAAAAAGGACGTCCGCAAACACCTGGCGCGCCTCTCTCGATAAACCCCTGCGTTACAATCAACCGGCCGCTGCTCGTAACCATTCAACGCGAGTGTGTATTACGCGTAAATCCGTCGGAGTGTCGTAAAACTCGAAAGGTATTGGCGAATCGTTTTATTAGAAATATACAATCCGTAAAGCGATTTACCGTCAACATACGCGCCGTACGGTGTCGCGTGACACGACGAGCGACACGGAAATGAAAATACCCTACGATTTGTGTTTTCGAATCGCCGTTCGTAATCGTGTTCAATAAATATGTACAATAACCACGAGGAATTACGTTTATTTAAAAATATATTTATCGCGATATATATATATATACTTCGTAACGACGGAATAAAACGATTATTACCTGATATCGGGTTTTCCCAAAATCCGTTTGTCACGCGTCACTCGTCGTTCGAAATATCTGTGGTAACCGCTTAAATTATCAATCGGCGGACTACGAGCGTTCGGTCGGCCGTAGTTCCTATCTGCCCGGAACTTGGGCGCTTAGTTTGGTATTCCAAATAACGGGCGAAAAACGGTCGCTTTACCGGGACGTAAGGATCGGAAGTAAATCATCTTGAAACACCCCGAGTACATCGAACGTAAACGAATTGACGCCGTTAGGTAGGAACGATCGTTTTTCGGGGCTTAGAAAATGTAGAAATTTGATTATAAAAAAAAAAAAAAACGGGCGTTCCGGTTTATAAACGCGGTGGCCGCGTCGCCGAAAAATTGATCGAATACGTATCGGAATAGCGACGCTTCGGTATGGTGGGGGGGGGTGAAGGGGTGTTTCGAATTTCGGTTTCCCGAAGTTCGAAAAAATTGTTTCGCATTGAACACGCGACGACAGTAATTGCGGTTTTTACGCGAACGTACAAAGCGCGACGGCGTTGGCGCACGAGCGCGGCAATATACACGGCGGCGTATACGCGAACGTATTAAAAACGTTAATGGTCGTAAATCGTAGCGTGTATATTATAAATAAATACGAGACGACGAAAAATGAAAACGGTAACACTAGTTTACGCGCCGACGGAACGAAGCCGAACGTGGCCGGCGGGAATATTTACAGGAAAACTACGCGCCGGTTTCTCCGCGGGCGCTCTTCTTACCGAACAACAACTCGCCAACCGTCCGCCGCGTTCACAAATTGTCCAAATTCACCGTCAACGGGTGCCCGGCTTCGAAATACAACATGGCCACCTCGCCCGTCCGGCTGGCGATGAAATGCAAGAACGCGTAGTGCATGTACTCCTGGCACGTGATTTTGAATATGCACACGCACGTGGCCGCCAGCAGTCTCTTTTTCGTACAATAATTGTCCACCAGCAGCACCTTGGTGGGCGCCGAGTTCAGGATCCGTTGCTCTTGTCTGGTGCACACGTTCGTGCACAGGTCCACGCCCTTCTTCGTGAAACGGATACGCTGCACGTTGCTGCCCCGGGCGAATATGCACGACTGGCACAGGACCTTCACGTTGCTGTGGTTGAATTCCTTGCCTGCGCGCGGCCAACGGCCGAAAACAGAAAACCGAACCGGTTTTTATGTTCATCCCGTTTCGACTATCGCCGGGCGACAATCGGTTTTGTTCCATTAGGAACATTATTCCGAGATCGTCACGGACCACCTAACCGTATCGTGGATTTATAATATCCGGACCGGCACAATCGTATCGGCCCGTCGTATAAATCGTACAGTCTACGACCGTAGACGTTTCTAAGGCGTTATTTGTTATACGGATCGCGTAAAAGCGCGCGATCGAACCGTAAATCTTTAAACGTAAATCTTTTACCGTCGTCGCTTTAGCGGACGTTAATACGTTCGGCGTTACGTCGGCCCGGCTAATGGGATTTCGAGCATTCGCGTTTGTAGGTAAGAAGACGTTACACGTTCAAAGGCGACTGTACGGGCAACGAGAGCGCCGCGGAAAATTCGTCTTTTCTACGATACGGAATAGTTAATGAAAGTCGAGCGGATCGAATGGTCGCCGGTATAAAACGTCCGGCCACGGGAGAATTATACGCGAGTTCGTTTATTGGCGACGAAACGGTCCGGCGCGGTGCACGCTCGTCGCGTGCCCCATGTAGAAAGAAATAGCGGAAAACAACGACCGGACTCGCTATTATTTCCTCGACATAACCCTCGCGGACTTATTCGTCCGGTCGTCGTCTTTACACGTTCCGCGTTCGGTTTCTCCGCCCTATTAGCGCGTAATTATTACCCCAGACGAACTCCGGATTCTTAAAGATCAAATGCTTAGCGTCTATTTGATCGCTCTGTGTATTCGGCGGTTCGTTATTGTTCCTGGGCCCCTGCTTCACGCAACGTTCTGAAAATTCGGAATTCGGACGACGAAAATTAGTCGTCCCGACGCCCCGATCGTTTTCGTCCGACGCTCGTTAAGTACATTACATTACCTGCGGTTTTTCGACTCCCGACGTTCTGGAATATCGGTCTAGAGCATTCGCACGCGTTTGGGCGGACGCCTGAAAACGAACGATTATTGTTATTGCCGGTTTTCGTTCGTTCGAATCGAGGCGGCCGTTCGGCGCACGAACCGCCGCCGCGGACTCGACAACGACTTCGGTGAATCCCCCGGGTAGGTTCGTTACCAGCCGAATTAACGGAAAACGGTCGCGTAATAACGGCGCGTAATTTACGTTACGTTCGTCCATAGGATAGAGCGTGTGTTTACCGGTGTCTTCAGCCGGCCGAACGGGCAAACAATAACTTATTAACATCAGTATAAGCATACCGACGGTGGTTGACGGCGGTTGCATAAGCGGTTGATGCGGTATTCACATTTGCGTTGAATCGGGTTCATTCGATTTTATTGGCGAGACCGGGCGAAATATATCGTGACGCGCGACGTGTCATAAAGAATAAAGCGTAGAAAAACGAACGGCGGTTCGAAATGTAATTCCGTCCGTCGGATGTTGATGTTGTTATCGTTTGTTTCGTATCTATTGCGGCCAATAAAATAAAATAGGCCGCGTAACGCGGCACGTGTAGGTGGGTCGCTCGTACTCCGGGGACGTTACCGAAAAAACGATTATTCCGCGTCCCATTTCCGCGGTCCGTCGTCGGTATCGCGCGTATTTCTCGTCCTAACGTAGCCGCCGCCGATCGGCCTTTCGACGTCGCCACTCGTGTCCGGTCCACGTTCTCGAGAACCCGGCCGGGCGCGCGTGTTCATTTTCGGCGATCGTCTTACGTCCGTAAGCTTCGAACGAACGCGCGCTTTGTTGTTTCGTCCCCGACTCCCCAACACTAATCCATGGCCGCGCTTAGTGAACGAATCCGGGGCAATTGTTCGACGGAAAACAAATTGGTTGGCTAAATTAAAAGTGTCTTTGGGAAATCGCTGGCTACCGTTTTTCGACAAATACGTTATTATCGTACGAGTTTAATTGATCGGAATAACGTGCCGACGGTTTTTTTTTCTTCCAATAAACGTTAATCGTATTCGATCTTAGCTAGCGACGTATCGGTCGTACCGCAATCGCGTTAATCGTTATCGTTCCGAATTCGTCTACGACAAACACTGCCGGCAGACCCGTCGATCGATTCGTTCGCGGTGAAGCGTACCAACGCGCGATCGAATATCCGAACGGCCGGTGAAATAATTGCGCGAACGCGCGTTTGAGAAATCGACGGGCCGTACGTAACGCGCGACGGTCCGTGAACGTTCCGGTTAACGCGCGAATACGTCATTTCCATAATAATCCCAGCCGCGGTGCATCGATCATAACTTAGGGACGTCATTACCATATTCGTCGCGGCTATAACGAACTACTACGTGCGTCGCCAAGTGTCGTTTTTTCGGCGCCCCTCCCGACGATTCATCATCGTTCCGTTTTTAAATTCGAAAAAACGTTTTCGCGCGGCGTTCGACGCCGCTAGGAAAACTACGGACCACACGGATAACGTGTCCCCCAGTGTGTGTCTGTGCGAATACAGGCATACCGGGCGGACGGTACCCACGAATTCCGTCCAATCGAGCCGCTCAAACGATTTGAGTACGTATGAATCGCGAAACGAAGTTTTCGGCTCTTCGCCCGTACCACCGTCGTCCGGTCACCAACGTGCGGTTGACGTCCATCTTTGGACGTGCGAACGACTAAATTTCGGGACGCCGTTCACTTTCCCGGCACGAATCGCGACGGTCAAACGTTCGCGCGCGCACGCCAACTAGACAATCAGCGTGCGCGTTTAGCCCGTCCGCCGTCGCACGATGGCCGTACCCTGCGGCAGGGAGGACGGTGTACGCGTGTAACAATGGACGGCGTTCCGCCGGAGTACGGGCGCGCTTTTGTCAAAGGGACGATAAAACGGAGAAAACGGAACGTTCGTTATCGCGCTATTAATTTCGGGCCCGCCGACTCGTCGCCGTTCAACGACCATTGTCCGCTATCCGTTTCCCGCGATCTCCGTTAATCGTACGGGATTTTTCGTCGTCTACCCGTTTGTTATTTGGCGCGTTATCCCGCCGCCGACTAATGCGCCCACGGACAATACCCGAACGACGGCTAATAGTCGCCGTCGTCGTTTTTTCCTTCACTAATATCCCTTCGGGCACGGGCGAATGGATGTCGGGCGTTCATTATTTTAGGTAAACAATATCGTAGCCATTGGCCCGACGCGGCCGTTTGCTTGTTCAATAACCGTTGTACGTACGTTGTTTCACGTCGCGCGCGCTCAATTTCGGTTTCCCGGCCAATTTAGCCGTTCGCGTTTCATTCGGTCGCACGGTTACGATGTCGGAAATTAAAGACCACGGCAATTGAAAACCGTCCGTTACTCGGATCCACACTACGCGGCCACTTTAATCGCTAAACTCGACCGACGTACGTCCTTTTATGTATTTATCGGCCGAAATTCGTTTGTAGTCGTCCCAGAACGGCGTTTTTAAACCCGCCGTGGCGTTTTCGGAAGACGGCCAAATATTTAACACTGAACTCGCGTCCGGTTTGTTTTTTATTAAAGGTTTACGCCGTCGGGTTATCTTATTTTCGCGGTTTACCTATTGCCAACGAGGACGACACGGCCACCCCGTCGATATCGTATTTGACCGTACGATAAAAAAAAAACGGGCGAAATAAAAAAACTCGGCGGCCGTTTCGAGCGATCGTTTTCGTAACGATATTCGTCTTAAAAGCGCGATAATATTTTGTTTCAACGAAACGATACAAGCGACCGTTGTACCGATTGTATAAGTTATTGTTCTGTTCGGGTTATTAACTCAGATCGTTTTGTCCGCGTTAACGCTAACGAATTTTCGATGCCGGTAGACAACAGCGAAATACAAAGGCAAACGTTTTTTTCTATTTCGGCAAATTATTTCCTTCGACATTTTCTCCGTGGCGCCCGCGTTCGCGTAAAACGAAACGATTTTTCGCGTCAACAATTCGGTACGATATTCGCTTTACCCGTTCGAATCTCGATACTCGTTCCGGTGCTTCGACCCTAGTGAAATTCCCTTCGCTAAATACGAAGATATATTGTTTTTGGTTTCACGGCGTTCCTTAATTTTGCGCGAAAATCTCGTCGGCAATTGTTTCACGCTTCGACACGTGCGATCGAGACTCATAAAAACACGTCCGACCTTAGTGGCTATCGCTTAAAAAGTCAAACACAACGAATACAGCTGAAAATGTCGTCATATTTCAGGTGCCGATAAAATAGAAAAAAAAGCGTTTGACAATCGGACCCTCGGAACCGACGAAATTAAAAAATTTTCCGCCACTATTCCAACACGCCTCGTGCGTGTATATATATATATATATATTTGGGCGATAACGGTAATACGTTTCGTCGATTTCAGAATGGGAAACGTCCCGCGGTTATTTATGGTGCACGGAGTACAACGAGAGAATTTACATAGGAATCGGGTGTACGGGTATAAACACGAACTGCCGTACAATTTAGAAATAAATTGACTTTTTTTCCGTTCGCCGATCGGTATAATTGGTTCGTCGCGTCGTTTACGTACCGTGATTGTTCCGGCGTCGAAAACCGACGGCGCGCTTAAAACGTTTTTCGGTTCGGAAATCGTTCGTTCTCGTACTACGCGGCGCCATGTAACTTTGCACATTGCCTAACGTTATTGTCCTAAACGGAGTGGACGCGAGGGCCCTGAGGCGAATGGACGTTATCGTTATTCGTCCCCGGGCCCTCGCGAACTGACTAATGTTCGCCGACAATGACGTAACGTCGGCCGTATCGTGGGTGTTACACGTCCGACTGACGAACGAGGCCGTCGAATCAAATACCAAATTCGCCGGTGTCGAACGCCCACGAATATATTCGCGCGATAAAATTACGTACATTCTGTCCGTCGCGGTGACGCATTAATTGGGGCTCACGGTCGTCGCCGTAGAAGTCCGTGCGTCCGTATCCGCCGACCGAACGGATTCCTTCGGCTCTGTCGGCTTCACGTCAGCCGGTCCGTTCGCAATTGTTCGTGAAATAATCGGGGACGCGTGTAAACATTCGGTGTTGGCGTCGCGTTCGCGTCGGATTCGGACACGGGCCGTACGACGTACCGGTTATTTATGACGCGACGGCGATATCGAAAATAATTATTAATTAGAAACAAGCGAAAACGTTCGTTCGACGATTTAACGATATTGTTCGTCAACGTTTGCGGCCCATTTTCCCGTCCAGCCGACCGGCGTTTCGATTTCGTTATTTCTTTTTGATTATTCCATTTATTTGTTTTTACGAACGACGCCGTCCCCTGTCGACCGATGTTTCGCTGTCGCGACGGGCGCGACGAGACGGCAAAAGGAAACGGAAATACGAGAAAAAGCCATAATGGTGGCCGACGCGCCGTTAATTCGATCGGAATTTATTAATTAATTCACTCCGAGGAAACCGCAATCGATTTCGACGTAATTAATTTAGGCGCGAAGGTCGGACAGGGGGGTCTTTATAATTGACTTTTGAACTTATTAAAAACTTCGACCGGCGCATAATATATATATATTTTCCGCTCGACGATCGCGCACGAACACCGAAAACGAATCTCGTTCGTTCGCCGCGTTTCATTATAACCGAAGCGGTATCGTCGCGACAACGTTTTACTCCCCCAGCCACGCGCCACGTCGGTAATTACCACATCGACCACCCGTGGTCGCATACACGCGAAATCGACGAACGTCTAATCTCGTTTACGTAAATATCGAACCGTTCCGTTTTTTATTGGGTTCGACGACGTACGTAAATCGCGCCACTCGCCACCGCGAAACTGTTTCGGTATACAACTGCGGAATGGCCACCGATCGTTTGTTTTTCGGACGGGACGCGCCCGTCGGTTTCGAACGCGAAACGCGTGGCGACCGTAATTGAGATATTCACGCGACCGTCGTCGTCGTCGACAAACTATTGTATAAATATTTGAGCGGAATTATATAAACGAACGGACTATGGCCCGAATTATTGAATCGAATAAACTATTATCGTCGGTAAAAACCGAAACAACTCTCGTCGTGCTCTTTACGCAACACACGATTGCTTTAAACGTTAACCGCCGCCGAAGTATTTGTTTCGTCGCGATTCGGAATACTCGCGAATGGCGTAATTTCTTCCTTTCGTTTTCAATAAATCGGCAACACACCCGCCGTCTGGAAACATTGGGAACAGTGTTTGGTCGCCGTCGTTTATTGTAAACGAAATACGATAAAACAATCGCCCTTAACGGGAATATGACGGAACTATCTCCCGCCGTGCATCATCAACCATGTCGCTTACACCGAATCTAAGTTGATTCAACGTACTAAAAAAATGGACGGTAGGTGTCGGGAAAATCGACCGACACGTCACGCCGTTTACATTACCCGGTTTTAAGTATAAACAGAAACAGAATACGAACTTAAAGCCTGACCGCGTCGAAATACGGATTTCCGATGTACGATACACACCGTGTGTTGCGCGGACGCGAATTCGTATGGTCGCCGGCGCCGTCGAATATATATATATATGTCGTAATTTCGGCACGGGAAACGAACTTTTCGTATTATTCGTCGTCGTTTACACGTTACTGGCGACCGTACATATTTATTTCTAGACGTTCGTTCGAACGAAACGAGAGACGGTTCCCACGCGCGTAGCCTTTACGAAATGTTTCTGGACGTCTCCGGTAGCGGACCGTCCGAGGTTAGGCCGCACGAACGGTATAGTCGATAAGCGTACGGCGTTTGATTATTCGTTCGTTACGGACGAATTCGGAATATTTTTGGGCGCGTGGTAGATGGGGGGGGAGGGTTTAGCCGTTCACGTATTTCGAATATTTCGATTCGTTTCGCGCGGCGGTTACGTGCCGTTATTCGTCGGAACGTAAACGGAAGTCCCGGGGTATCGTGCGGGCCGCTAACCGAATAAAATACCCGTCCGTTCCACCGCTCCACCCGAATCGTTTTTAATATAATATTCGGATAGTTTGACTCGTACCGTAAACGCGATATAGAATGTTTATTCGGAACGGTTAGGGCGGGCGGCGGTGTATAACGGAAAATAACGATAATAACTTGAACGCCGTCGCCGCTATTTACGGTGCCGCGAAACGACACGTTTGCGGCGCTATTCGAAGGCGTTTTTTTCGCGACGGGGTGACGGCGCAGGTGAACTCCGTTTTACGACAACGCGTTCCGATATAAAGACGTAATATATATATTCGTATACTTAACTATCTCGACGCGGGGGTTCCTCGGAAATTTTATATCCGCTTCGAGAGCGAATACTCGTTTATGATATTATCGCCCGTCGGAGAGACTATGTACATTACGGTTCGTACGTCGTGTGCGGTTTTTTCGCCTTTTACGCCTTTTATTTCTATCGCGTCACAACTACTCGTACGAAACGAATAATAATAATTGGTCGGGCTCGCGTTTACGGTTTTTTTTTTTAATTATACGGCCGCGCGCCGGAAACGTAATAAAAACACAATTTAGCTCGTTGCCCGGGACATGTTTACACGACCGAATTCCGGTGAGTTATATAGTAGCGTACACACTGGGTCGCGAATTCGATAATAACTCACGAACGTGTACCGTACGCCGGAGATAGGACGAAAAACAAAAAAAAACTATCGAACATTATCGTCGTCATCGATCGAACGCTTTACGGTTATTACGCTATTTCACGACGTTAGCAGGAAATTCACTTTTTTCACGCTCCTCGATCGACGAAATTTCGAAATACTCGAATCGATAAAATATTAGTTCCACTGTCCGCGTCCCGATAAGCCCCGCGTTCGAAAATATTTCGCACCTTACGTAAGTACTCTATTTTCGAAACCACGAATTACGGTCGTTTTATCGACGCCAACATGACGTCGTCCACGGTAATGCGCCGCGTTGCGCGATTATCGGGACACTGCGCGTGCCCGTCCCGGGTACAATTTCCGTTGTCGTCGTGGTTAAATAAAAAATTTCTGCGAAATAAACGTTTCGAATATTTTAACGATTATTTCGTCGTAAACACGACGAGTCGATATCTATCGTGACGCTTTTTTATATTATAATAAAATTGTCGACGAATTCACCACTCGTAATATATAACACTTACGTATAGACGTTTTTCGCGGACATCGAGCGAATAGAAAATAAAAAATCGGCAATAGAATAACGCGTATTTTCGTTATTTACGGTTTTTAGTTATTTTAAGCGAATATACGATCCGTACTATAAAGCGCATTAGGCGTACGCGATAAGAGAATGAAAATGCGTATTTGAAAAGAACAAACGGGAATTTTCAATATCCGCGGTCGTCTTGTTTTGACGTAAAAGAAAACACGCCTACGCGCTTTATGCTTTTTGGTAGAACGACTTGTAGATTCGGTATCTAACACGTGGTTCGGTTTTCGCAGTAATTCCTATAATCGGAACGAAAAAGTATTCGCGATATAAAACCGTTAAGTTCGTCGTCTTCTACCTTTTTCGGCGTTGCCCGAATTTACGTCGGAAACCTGACGCAACACGCGCGCCCGAAAGCGCGATATTTCGTACGAGTCGTGCGAATTAACCGTAATGCGCTACCGACTTCGCGTGAAACCGTTTTTCGGACACGTCAATTATCGCGGCTTTCGAATTCGAAATAACAAAAGCAATTTTATACACTAACCGACTAGAGCCGAACCGATCGTGAAATCGGTTTATTTTTTATTTGTTAAAAACGCCGGAAGCAACTACGTCGGGCGGTTGTCCAAAGCGCACGCGGCGCATTGGTTGTTTGTTCGTTTGCATTCGCCAAAGTGCCCATCGATCTGGTTACCGTGATACGGAACCCGCAAATGGGTTAGAACTGGACGCGAACGTCCCCACGAAAACGGTTTACTCTCGTTTCGAATTTGTTTCCCGTAAATCCCTTCGAAATGAATCGGACGGTTTTCCACACTCGACGGTCGAACACACGCCCGGATAAAGAAAACGAAACGTAATAGGCCCGAAAATAGAACCGGCGACGGTACTGCTTTTGGAATTTCCGTCGCGCCGATTTAAAATTATTTACGCGTCCTGAGAACGCAAGGACAGAACACCGGAGCGAGAGAAATCGGTATTTGATTATTAACGACCAACCACACGGCCGTTATTCAATTATTTTCCCGAAGTAACGAACGGACGGCGACGCCGACTAACCTAACCACCCCCGTAAACGGACGCCCGGTCCCGTCGCCGGTTTTATAACTAACCCGTGGGCCGCGGCGATTAGTAACGAATTTCGGTGGACGCTCCGTTATACGAGACGGCGGTACGGTTTACGGACGCGACTTTGCCGTGTCCGGTTTATCTAACAGTCGGAACGCGACCGCGGCCGTATTGGAACGTCGAGGCGCTCGTCCTCCGAATAACACCGTTCGGTCGTTCGATGATACGCGAAAATAAACGAGTCGCGATCATTTTCGTTCGACATTTTCGCGCTATTATCACGCGGCGCGAGTTCGGAAACGTATGTTCCGACGCATTTTAAAGCGCAGACGTTAATACGCCGATACGTTTTACATTGTAACGCGCGGCTACGTGCGTGCGTGATTGGGGCGGACGGCGAAAATTTTTAATTCCCCCGTATCCGACGTGAGGCCGAGTAGATGATTCGAATGCCGTCGTACAATATGCGAATACGCGTAGTTCATCCGGTAATCGCGCATTCGCGTCGTTACGCGCGATAATATCGCGATATTGTATTAACCGCGTCATTATGGATACGAATATTTAGGTTAGGTACACACCGCCGTAATTGACGGCGAACGATACGTAGCCCGCGCGTTATATCCAATCCCGAAACCGAATTCGTTCGTCGCGGCCGTTCAATTTCCACGCCGTCCGTTATTTAGAGAACAACGGAGGAATTTTACAAATTCTTCGATCCGTTTTCGTTTGTTGACGAAATTCGCCGCGCTCATCAGACACGTGTAACGTCTTAGCGGTGGCTAAGTAAACGACGAATACGACTGAAAACTGTGTTTTTTTTTTTTCAAAAAAAAAATGTTGACAATCGGACTTGCCAAACACTAGAAATTAAAAAAATTCCCCGTTACTTATTGAACGCGCTTTGCCAACCGGCTACGAGAAATATAATTTTCGGGAAACGGAAAGTGCTCGCCTTTGACTGTTCGTATTCGTCGCCCAACCGAACGGCCGAAATCGCGTAAAAAACGTCCCATACGCTCGGCCCGTTTTCCGACGGATCGTTTCCGTCTGTATTTTTCGGTATTTAAACGCCTGAGTGTCCGCGAACTTTGCCAAATTTGAATGGTTCGTTCGAAGTCCGACAAAATTTCTAGTTCCAAAATCGTGTACGGGACGAAGAATAATAACGTCCGCTACGTTAGTAGTAACAGCGAAACGAACGGCCGTAGGTCGGTAATCGAGATTCGTAATTCCCCGGAGGTTGGCCGGACGATAACGAAACGTACAAATTACGCGAACGGTAATTCCCAAAATAAAACGGCGGTTTCGTTTCGTCGCCCGCCACTCGTAGGAAATCATAACTTCGAATAGGCGTTACCGTCGTACCCTTCGTTTATTATCGAAAAATCGCGCCCGCGTTGCCCCGGACTTTCTCCGTCGTTTCCGTTTTATTAACCGTTCTCCGTTCTTCTAATTTTTTTAAAGCCCTGCCCTCCCCTATTTCTGTTAACGTAAGAAAACTTCTCGTTAACTTCGACCGTTCCGGGTTTGTAGTTCAAATTTTACGGGCACCTAACCACTCTGGCATTTCGGGCAACGAAATTGCCGATTCTTTAGCCAAGACCTCCTTCCCCTATTTCCGCAGTCCTTTTTTCTCCGCAATCCCCTGGACTTTTTTATTGAAAACCCACACGGCCCGTATGTGGCAAAACAATTGGTCCAGTCTTCCTTTCAACCGTACCAGATGGTATAGGAAGATTGCAGCCACTCATCCATGGTTCTACAATCTTAAACTCAATAGGAAAACAATTTGCTCCTTTTCCCGGCTTAGATTTAGGGTCGTACCCTTCTTCCTTATCACTCCTTCAAATTATCCTATAATAGCTCTCTCCTTTGTACTCTCCATTCTTTAGACTCTATTTGTGATATTCCACATAACATATTCCAATGTCCCTGCTTAAAGGTACGACGATGGAAGCTCGCTTTTTTAGTTCCTTTTAATATTACATCCATTCTATCTTCTACCTCCCGTCATTCTTTTCGTTATCCGCCTCTTTGAACGATCTAATTTCGTCATATATTTCCTTTTAATAATTCGTAACTGCCGTAACTGATTGTTTTTTTACACAAAGTTTCGATAAAAAAAACCCCCCGTTCCTAAGTAAAACGGGCGCGCGCGCCTCGAATATTACTTTTACTATCGATTTTCGACGAATTATTCGTGTTATTCGACGACCGGGTAAAAAGTAGAAAAACGTTTTTATCGTTTTCAGAAATATTTACGAAAAATTTCGCGCGTGCCCCTATATGTTGTAATAAATTATTCGTTCGTTATTTCGAATAATTAAACGGCGGCGTTAATAAAACGAAAATTAGTATTTTTTCCCCGAGTTATTTCGAAAACGTATGGAAAACAGGCCGATATCGTAACCGGGAGAACTTCCCGAGTCGTAAACCGCGTTCCCTTATTCCACGCGAGGATCGGCCGGTTAAATAAAATAATCGACCCGTCTCACGCCGACTGTTTCTCGTCGCCGTTCCGAACGGAACGCGCGCTACGCGAAGCGTACACGAATCCGGCTCGAAAGTCGTAATAATTCGTACGAACCCGGGAAACCACGCGGACGGACGGTGGCGAGACGAAAATCGCGTACGGGGCGCGAACAATATTCGACAAAGGGAAATTCGAAACGCGTTTAATATTAATTAGCGACGAACTTTTCGGGGCGGGGGGGGGAAGAAAGTTTACGCGCGTAAAATTGTCCCGCGCGCGATATTTTAACGTCGCCGCGGCTCGCCCGATATTTCGACGAGCCCGATAATAAATAACGTACCGCGAATTTGACGGTTCAATTAAACGTTTTAAATTACGTTCATCCGTGTCGGCGAAATGATATTTCCAATTACGGCGTGTGTGTGCCGGGCGACGGTGCGGGGTGGCGGGAGAAGAGAAAAGAAAATAACGTTCCGCCCCGAGACGGAACTCCGTCGCTATCGGGTCGCGCAATCATTTTCTCGGCTGATACCCTGTGACGGCCGCGCTCGCCGCGATAGGAAACGCGCATTTATCACGTGCGCGCGGAACTCGAGCGCGCACTCACTTTTCGGGTGCGCGACGGCCGTTCGTTGGCCCGCGGTGTCCTGAAAAGGGCCCCAGCGACGGCCGCCTTATTATCGCCGCGTCTCGGAGGGCCGACTAATTTCCGCGCTCGTTTTCGTTACGATTTTACCGATTATATCCGGAAACGCGGGCCGGATCGGATTCGCGGTCGTTCGCCTTCACCACCAAATGATATCCACAGATATCGCAATTGTAAATGCTAATACCGTATGTACAGTTCGACGTGATTGTCTACGTGGTTAAAGACGATATTTTATGCTAGAACGACGCTTGAACTCTTCGGAATACCGACGATATTTTAATCAAATATCGATAATAATATAGCGCGCAAAATATAGGCTGATTGTCTAAGACGCGATCACGCGATAATCACAGAATTAACGGGTTCTATATATATAAAAAAGATTACATCGTTATATAAAAAAAAAAAACACGTCGCGCTAACGAATCGAACGAACACGTGTCCCTTACTAAGCAAACAGACAAATATCGGTAAACAACGAACCCAAATAGACTGCGAATATATTACAGTCGACAAACTACGAAACGCGAGACGAAATACGCCGATTTCAAGGACCTTGTAGTATGCCCGTCGCGACAATCTGACCGGACAACATTGCTATCGAAGACAAAAATTACGCCCGTCCAGGGCCCGTAAGTCGTTACACAGTCTGTCGGTAGAACATCGGATGACGTCTGTCGTCTCCTCACGGACAACTCTCGTCTTCAACAGAATGCGAACGCGCTCCAGCCATAATAGGTAGCAAAAGTCGGTACACAACGGCCGCTCTCTTCGCCAGGATTTCCGCGTCTCCGCTCGTTTTTAATTGTCGGTGAATTCGCACTAGCGAACTCGCCGTCCCAACGTTTACTCGGTTAGTCCTAATTTCTTATTCACTTTTCCAACTCGTTCGAATCGACAAAACCGGAGAGGTAAGTGATTCGGTAAATTATACTCGAATTCACGATCCCGAACGAATCTACGTAAGTAAGTTAAACACATCCCGCCCCCCTTCGCTTATACCACTGCCTACACATAGGTTTTATCCCGTTTCTTCACTTCCTATCACTTTTTGAACTATTATTTGTAAATTTGTACGACTTTACGTTTCCCGCGATTAATTTGCCCGCTTTTATCATTTCGCGTCCGAATAATTAACGTGCATCGGGGTCGGTTACTCGACGAAAACCGCATTCCGACGTGTCCCTATGTTGGGTTCGTGGCAATTCGCGGCTGATCAAACGAACGCGATGATTAAAAAACCGCCGATAAAAAACCCGCAATTACGTATCGACGGGCACGACACGTTCGGCCTGTCACATACGCGAACACCGCCACTGCGTACGAAGTTGGATAGACAGAACGAAATACGCGTTTGGAAATTGTACCGCGGCGGTTTTTAATTCCCAATAATGTGTTTGCCGACACGTACGTGCGTGCTTTTTTCGCCGCGACAAACCGTAACCGACGGATAAATACGGCGGGAAAAAGCGAACGAAACGCCCCTACGTGAACGCAAACAGTTTAGTGCTTGAGCGTTAATCAGTTGTTTTCGGTGTCCGGCAGTGTGCGGTCGAAATTTTCACGGGCCGCGTTTGTTTCGTCGTACTTTCGACGTGGTCGGTATGCTCCCTAACCGCGTACGCCCTGGATAATTCGGACGCGGTATTTAAAATTCGTTCGACTAAAAAAAAAAAAAATAATATTCGAACAAAATGGGCGACGAAAAAGCGATCAGTCTCGTTAATATCGTAATGGCGTTACGGATTCGCGGTCCTCTCGCGTATTTCTCGTGACCGGAAAAGTTAACGCGTAAAATGTTGTGGGTGGACGGGGGGTCGGGTAGTTTATACGACCGGAGCCGTACGGCTACGGTTGGCGTCTCGAGGCGACGTTTATTCGCGAAACGCCTGGATGACGTCGCCGATCGTCTTCAACGCGTGTTCTTATCGACCGACGGAACGTTATTTCCTTTAATATACTAGTACCCGCGTAACGAGTTTTAAGTCGGCGAAATACAATATATACATATTGAACGATGATACCGAAAATCGCGTCTACTATAGATAAAAGGGCGAAAATACGCGTCGTTTAACGCGGAAAAAGAATATGGCGTATTTCGTCGAGATAACGTCGCGGATAATATTTGTTTAAGTTACCTGAACGTTTGACGGCGTTTTACGTCTGCCCGTCGAGTGTGTCGGGTATTCTTCGGCGCGTACGATTCGACAAACGAAATCGACAATTTTTCGGTAATCTTTCCGAAGCTACAACGCCGAAATTATCCCGTCGTACTTCGATTGGGCGGTACACAGGGATACCTAATTTGATTTTAATCGAACGGTACACACAGAACGTCAACGATTTATCTTAATGTCGACATTATTCGAACTTGCGGAGTACGCTAAACCGACGGAATCGGACGAATCGATTTGACGACGAAATATCAATCGCGACACCGAATCAATTATATACGTATACATACAATGGCCCGCCCGAAACCGTGAGCCTTCTCCGTATCGTATTTTTTCCCGTACTCGGGCCCTTTTAATTCGCGCGCTTTTATCGTGGTAAAAGTTTAATTTTCGATATTTAACTACCAGCGTACGGTGGTATACCGGCAAATACGTCACGGACACCCCAATTCGTTAGTTTTACCGCGAACTAGGGGCCGTTTCTTTCGTAAGTATCCGTTTCCCGTTTACGCGCGTCGAATTTCGTCAATTACGACGAGACGAACGCGAAGTACGCGATATATTTCCGAATCGGTAAAATTGTCTCGACGCTAACGAATAATTGGAACATTATCGTTATTGAGTTACGTAGAAAGTGGCGGCGTTCGCAGTAATCGTTATGTTTACGGACGACGCGGTGCCGCCGAAAGGGACCGCGGTGAACCACGCGGTTTCCCGGTACGGATATCCGATACGGGCTTACGCGAGCGGAAATCTCGGCCAGTGTGTGACGCGCGCTGTCAAAATCGGTCGCGTACGCGCGGGATTATTCTCGATATTTCCTCCGACGGCAATGCGTACGGCTTGTTACCGAAACGTTTCGCGATTTCTCGGCGCCAAATTGTCGGTCGGTAAAACGAAGTCGACCACCTGTAACGAAATACGTACCGGCGATTTGTTTGTCCGATTCCGGATATATATATATTCAAAATCCGCGATTCGTCGTTTACCGCGAACGTTCGGTTTGAAACGTCTACGAGGACGCGCGAACGGAAATCTAAAAAAAACGGAACGTTTTCTAAACGCCGTGTCCGTCTCTCAGTCTCGACGAAAACTTTTAATTAAACGTAATACGTATACCGATATATATGTTATTATTTTCGAGATATCGCGGGACCCGACGAGCGATCGGACAATTGGACTAATTGTGTATGTACGTCGACAACGCGCAACTTCGTCTCGGGTTTGAGGACCGCGCGTTTATTTACGAGCGTACTCGACTTATTAGCCCGGCGAGAGCTACCCCGATAACGAAATCGCGAGCGCGAAAAAGAAGTGCACGATTAATTAACGTGGAACGGGAACGAAACAAAATAATACCGAGACGACACTTGATGAACTCGAACGTACGCGAGCGATAATACAAAGGCCGCGGGTTTCTACGAAAGTGGCGTGACTATAATAACCGTCGGACGAAGAAACCGTCCGGAACCGTCGCGTTTTTTTTTATTTTTACACAACGGGTCGTACGTACTTTATACGTAATTCGATAATCGAAACGATTCCACACGGAACAACTTCGTAGCTACGAGAAACCGTCGCCGGAATACACGAACGGTTTTACGTCGAAAACGTAAAATTTCTCTAAAAATTCTTCGGCGTAGTCGATTTGGACGTCGCGAACGAGATCCGCGGAAAAATCGATTCCGCGATTTCGTCGCGTACCACCGTTTTCGGCGATCGACGGTTTCGTGTGGCGTTACGCGTTCTGTTGGGCGAAACGGGCCAAGTTCCGTACTTGCTATAGGCTTCGTTTCGTTCGCCGACGAAACGAACAAAAAACAGTCGTCCGGAAAAACGACCGAGAGAATAATAAGGTTTTGTCGTTATTTATAACTATGATTAATTACGCGTTAATTATAATAAAATATCGTCGTTAACGTACAACGGTCTATTGTCTTCGCCGGGGTTTTTTTTTTTGCGCGAGTATAAACCGGAAAATACGTGCATAATTTTCGCGAGAAAATATAGAAATCGGAAAATCCCCGTTATACGGGGCAATCTTTCGGGCGATCTTAAACGTTATTTTCGCCCGAACTGTCCGTACTATAGACGCGTATAAAAACACCGCGATCCAGGTAACCGTAATTTTTTTTGTTTTCCATTTTCGCCCCGCCCCCCTCACCCGCCCCGTTGCCGTCTCACCGGTCGCGAACGCGTGTTTGTATTTTCAACGCGTGAATTCTCCTCTCCCTCTTCAAATTGTTTCACACGGATGATCGTTTTAATCGTCGATTCCCAACAGCGACCGTCGTTGCCGGAGACCTCCGCGACGCAAGCGGCATTAACTAGACGGTCGCTTTGAACGTTACGATCGCGTTATAGGCCTGTCGGTTGGCGGCGTAAGCGCGAATTTCGTACGATTCGCCCGTAGCGCGGCCGGCGCGTGTCGTTAATGGCGTAACGACGCCGTCCACGGGTTTCCCGAAAAAGCGAAAATCCGTCGTCGGTAATATTCCGCGACGCGGGGCCATTTATCGTATTTCCTCCCCCGCGCCGCCGCCGCCGACGACGACGGGACGACAATTTCGCGATACGACCATATCGTCCGGGCGGCGCGTGCGCGGACACACACTAGTAGTCCGTCGCCCGTCTCGCGGCTCCGTTTCGTTATTCCGTTAAATCGCAAATGGATTATTCGTGTTCGGGCGCCGGCGTAGCGACACGCGAGTGGCCCGTTTGTGTACGAAATACCGCGGTCTGTAGACGTCTATATATATATATCGAAATAGCTACGTCCGATAAACCGAATTTCCCCGGGAACAATCTAAATTACGTCCGCGAAATTAGTTAACGATTATTACACACACGCGCGCGTACGCACACACACACATATATATGTATGTATATTTGTGTAGTATACCGACGGGCTGTTTCGGAAACGACTGTAATTCCGAGGGTAAAAACGTTATATATACGTGCGTCGCCCGAAGTCCGGCGAAATGAAATTATCGGAGTATGGGACGACGTAACGGTTATCGATAATTGATCCGCTTATTATTTCGTCCGACCGAATTTCGCCGATCGTACCCACCGTCGTTCCGTCCACGACAATATCCGCCTACTCGCTCGCTACGTCTACGATTTCCGCCCGTCCGTCGACGATTATGTACCGTTTAATCGGCCGCTCGACTCTACCATAATTCTCCGGCCCATTCTTCGTATTTATTCGCGTTCCACAAAAAAGTCCGTTCGGTATTCCTACAAACACACCGAGAGCCGTGCGAACGGAGACGAAAAATGTTTGTCCGTCCGTTGGTCGGACGCTAGACGGCCGAAAATAAAACGCTAGTGGGCCCGCGAAAGGATCACCAGAAATTACATCCACGACGACGCGATATTTCCGTCTAGGTAAAGGCGTAGATAATACACTTTTTTCGATATATATATATATAGATATTCGACGAACATTTTATAAAAAAAACAAACAAATTCGGTTATTCGACGAAGGAATCGAGCGCGAAATGTATTCGGACGATTTTTCGTCACAATTAACGACAGTCTAACGATAATTCCATCGTAGCCCGAAATTCCCAAAACGAACGTTACGAAGCGTTTAATTACGATTTTAGGGAAAACGGAGCGAAACGTAAGATTACATTGTAGGAGTGTCGTAAGCCTACGGCGGCGAATCGACCGCAGTTGGTAGCGCGACGTTTAGCGATCCGAATAGTTAATCCGCTTAATTACGCGGCGTATCGTGCGCGGGTGCGGTGTCCTAGCGTTTCGTCGTACGCGCGTGGAATACACGAGAATGTGACGCGCCTACGGCTTTTGAAGAGAAATCGTTAACGGCGCAAAGTAATAACGTTTCGTCGTTTAATACTGACGTTAAATGTTAAATCCGGTCGGAAACTGTATCGGCGCCAAGTAACGACGAAGAAATTCGAAAAATCGTTAATTACCCGTGACTTCGTTGACCGACCTGAGATGATCCGAACGATTGTGTCCATGGTCGCGTCGGCCTCTATTCTACACGCGCTCTTTTTTCGCACGTTTCTCCGCTACGGTTTTCCGTTTCATTCTTCCGAGTCTTGGAATTGGCCCCGGTATAAGTTCTGGAACAATAAACTACCGGACCCGGACCACTTTCGAAAACGCGTGCAACCATAACGGCTGCCGTTTCAAAAGTAAACGACGAATGTGTTATCGTATTTCAGAGGCGTGTGTGCCAACATAATAAAAAAACAAAAAAATTTGACGATCCTACTGTTCGAACCCGCGAAATTCGAAAATGTTCCGTCACTTTTTGTACACGTATACGATTTCTGTCTTGTATTTCGTTCTATTCCGTTTATTCGAAGTAACGCCGATTCGTTTTATATTACGCCGAATATTTCGATTAAAAAATTACGGACACAGAGCTGAGCTACGCGGTGTCGGCACGGTGGCCAAAGGCGCCACGTGTATACGATTTTTATATCCTTTTTGTACATCTATACACGAATATGTATTATATGTATACATAAACCGTACGTAACTATTACGTTAAAACGTACGATTTCGAAACATTCACGGTACGAACCGTTTAACGGCAAAAACGAACGTTTATTAAAATTTTAAGAAACGGGTTTAGTTCGTCGACCAGGAAATCGAAATACGTTTAATCCGTTCGTTTCTCGCGACTAGCGACGACGTTTAATAACAGTAACGTAACGACTAATTGGCGCTGAAATCAGTTTATATAATAATAACCGAATTAACGGTGTTCGTCCACGCGTCATTTCGGGTTACGGTTCCTTTAATTTTTTACCGGCCGACTAAAATTGGCTTAACGTTAACTTCTTAACGCGATTATCAGTACTCGGCTTTGTGTTTACATTATGGTATACGAATAAAGTTCGTCCCGATAAAGAGCGCCCGGTGAAATCGGCCAGCAATTATGCCGCCGTTTATCCGAAATTCCCGAATTTCGACCGAACGCCTACTAGACGACCCCGAAACGCGTTACGTTCTAACGCACCTAACGACCAAGCGCATTCGGGAAAACGCGCGCAAATGTGTCGGCAGTAAAATAAACGCGTCCGTTTAAACGGCGATCACGTTTTCGAATAACCGTAATTGAAAAAACGG
>JAIPRN010000524.1:13016-63885 GCA_025469175.1 Geopemphigus sp. TES_GeoC_2020 | reverse complement strand
TTTTCGTTGCAATCCCGCGAAAATCACCCTATATATATATATATATATATATATATATATATATAATAACACTAACATAAAGTTTTTCCGTTGTGCAAAAGTACCATGAGATCGGCCGAAAAACTCTTCTCCGAGGAACAAAATAACAAAAAATTAATCAACCGACCTTGACCCATATTTACCCGATATATGCTATACCGTTTAACGTTTTATCTTTCGTGCGAAATCGCGCGAATAGCGCGCCAATTAATTGGTTTACCACAACAACAAAAACAAATTTCAGCAAAAATATCGACGTAATTCGATGTCGCGAACTTGCGGTACATTTTCAGCACAGTCGACAATATATATTCTCTATAATTATTATCATATAGCGATACATACGGTGATTGAAACATTATCGAACACGATATTTTTAGATAAAACTGTAAGCAAAAAAAGCGAAAAGCGACGAAAAAATTGGCATCAGATTAATTCGGTTAAATTTGAAACTTCTCTGAGGTGCCACAAAAACAAAAGATCGGTCACGTTCCGCTAACCGTGTATACATTTTTTTTATTCGCCTTTTTACTCATAGTGTGTGTGTGTGTCTGTGTATGTTTACAGGGATCCAGTCACGCCTTGGGATAAATCTTCGGGTCACCGGAGTAATCCGGCCACACACGTATTGTTGCTGATCGCCGCTACAGTGGTCACAATGGCGTCCACGTTGGCCGTCAATTCGTTCTAATAACGAGTCACAGCCGTCGTCGTCTCAACATCGCCGCCGCCATCACCGCCTTCACAACAACCCCTACTCCCCAAATATAATCACCCAACAATTATTTATATATACAACACACACACACATACACGAGTCGTCGTGCCTAGGTCGTTTTTAGTTTTTTCGAATTTTCAACTTCCAAATAAAAATCCTTTTTTTCTCGTCGTCCTCTCGTCTCGCACAATTAACGTATAATATTTAACAATTCATATCAGCCGCACGAATATACACTAATATATACCTATTAAGATATTATATATTCAATTTACGTGTAATAATATTGTATATACTATAAAGACTCGAACGCCTTCAAAATTATAAAACAAAAGTTACTCGAATTCACCACATCCGTTCACAATCTGTGTTATTTAACTTTTGTGTAATATACATTTGCGCGTAAAAGTTGACGCTGTAGTGTCAACGAACTCTTGATTTTTTTTGTCGTTTTATTTCACAAAATATTTCAAATTCCACCGATCATTTCGAGAAAAACAAATTGATTATTAACTATTGGTATTATAAACATGTTCAAAAAAAAAAGAAAATAAAGAATTGTTTAAGCATTTTTAAAGAAATTGTCATTACGCCGAGTCCTAATTATAAATAAATATATATATTCTTATATACTTATATACTTGTACACGTAGAGCGAATATAATTATAATTATTACGTTTTTATTTGATACCTATACACACACAAGTATGATTAGAAATAATGTCACACAATGGCGACGAAATCCAAATTTTTGGAAGAAAAAAAAAATCATAAAATAGACGATTTTAAGTTTTTAAACTGTAAACAATATTATATTAAGTTTTAATACACTCTTCCCCACCACCATCTCACAGCAATACTCTCTGTGTACGTGATTTATTTCGATCGTTTATTATTTATTTATTTATTTATTATTATTATTTATTTAACTATTACGTTTAATGCTGTACATCAACACGTATGAACCATTAAACTAATCGAATTGTATATATATATATATATTTATTTATATATCATATATATATATATTGAAATTGTCACATTTTCGCTTATTTTAAACTATCGTAAATAGACGAATAATGAATTTGTTTTTCTTTTACAATAATATTTATCGCCATAAAATATTTAATTCGATCGCGTCGTTATAAAACAAAAACAAAAACTAACAAAGCGACGAAACGTTTTTTTTCCGAAGCTCGGTCAATATACAGTTAACCAAACCCAACCCCTAATTATGCACCTGAAAATATTTTCTAACGCATAGGTATCTATTCTAGCTACTATAATAGAGTCGGCAGTTATTACAATAGTATTATTATCAATAATAAGACGATTAAGTACGATTAAGTCAACATTATATATATATCATCTCGTGTTTATTGAAGTAGATTACGAATTATTTATCGCGTGTATACTAATTAATGTCGTAGTTTTACATTATATTTATAAATATATATACCTAATATTACGCACTCGGGTAACTCGTAACGAATCGACTAAAAAAAAAATGTTAGAAAACTTGTTTTTTAAATGATATATCAATATTTAAATACTATCGCGAATTTGTATTCTATAATATATATATATATTCCTAGGGCATCGCTCCAGCCCAAAAAAATTGTACCAAATGTATTCTTTCTTTTATTATGTATATATATTACGTTTACACTACTGTGCTAACGTTTAATATATAAATTAATATATAAAAGAAGAATGTGTACACCTCTTCGCCTCCATAGTCCTGCTATGTTTAAAACAATTCATTATCGATATACCCTAACCTCCTTATTCCTAATAACTTTTTTATAACTATTCGAAAGAGAATTGTCAACATTAATTGTATATTACTTTATTGCAATAATAAACACGTTCATAAATAATAGCTTTGTTATTGACATATCGTGAAGAAGTGCGAATTTTTCGCGCCATCGTACAACGTTATAAGCGCGAAAATCTAAATTGTAAATACTTATGTGTTCACTATTTGTAAGTATTACAGTAATATATATATAATGTGTTACAACTACGGCCATCACACGAAATCACGAGACCGTTATGAAAAATTCGGTATAGTGTATAACAACTAACGCTGTATGTCCAATCTATAGGGATTTTATTGTAGCCTTTGTGATGTAACCAAGATTCGTATCACCCCGCGAAACTTATTATTCGTTTTAGTATTCTTGCGCATAATTAATAACGCGTGATATAATATACCTACGCATCGTCGCGTGCCACAATACCCGGAAAATAATAAACACTTTTCGTGGAAAACAATAGCAACGATGGACAATGGTAGACAGCCATAACAGCCGATCACTACGTCGTAAATACAAACTGAAACGAGAGAGAAAATTCGAAATCGAGTTGTTGTACATGAGTAAACGCGTACTAAATATATATTTTATTGACTTAAATCCGTGTAAATTTCGTTCGAATATTTTTTTTGTTTTGAGACCCGATTGTATGTTTCAACGTGTTAAAAGAAAAAAACAATAATGGCGCGATTAAACAATTCGTAATTTTCGTTCATTTTTTCGGCAATTCCACTTGTTTTCTCGCTAAAATTTTTCAGACTAAATGAACAATTCGTTTAAATCCAGTATGTTTGTTATTACGTAATAAACGTTATTAAGTCAATTTTTAAACAATTAAATAACGGTTATGGATATTTAAAGAAAGAAAGTTTATTATAATGGAATAGTTTCTTATAAAACAAACCATAATCTCGTTACTCAAATATTAATCGCGGCTTTTTGATTGCGCTTTTGTTGGATATATGACGTTAAAATAGGTACTAAAATTATAACAGAAGATTTTTCCCGATTTTAAATAGATACTATAAACAAATTGTTTAAATTCAATTTTCACTGTTATTTTAATACACTTAAAGGTAGTTAATATTTTTTTATTTTAATTTTAAAAATTACAAAACATAAACAGATAAATATGTAATATTAAATAAGGAAATTGGTAAACTTAAAAAATAAATAAAAAAAATGTAAGTTAAAAGGTGATAGGTAGTACACCTACTCTTTTATATTATTAAAAGATTTACAAAGTACGAAAAAAGATCGAATTAATTTCAATATGACATAATTATCATGTTTCAATTTTATCTTAGTCTTTAATTGTCCCGCTACAATTTTTAATTTTCAGCAAATGATTCACAAAAAACTAATTTTTAGAACTAAGTTAGACTTTTTTTACAATAATTGACTGTATAACAACTAATAACTTTAAAAATATAACATTTTTAGATTGAAATCATATTGATAAACTATTTTCAGGTGAACTAGCCATACTGGTATCGGATTTTATGTCTGACCAACAACGAGTCGAAGACACACACTGACGTTTGCCATTAGAATTTGACGTAGCCTCAATTAGTTCGTGTTCCTGTACAGATTTATTAGCACGTGTGTCCAACAACATAACGTTCATTGTCTCTTCCAATATGCGCGTCTCTGGAAAGTCTACCTATAACACATTTATCAAATTTTTATTTGCGTCACAATTGTTTATTTATTGTGACAAATTTGAACAAAAATTTGAAGTACCTTTGTGCGCTTTTTATCCGTAGTATACACAATTGATGTGCAACAAACTTCGGCAACTTTTTTTACATCTTTTCCTGGTCCATAAAATGACCAGCAGCAAATTTCATTAGATTCTATTACGTCTTTAATGAATAGACCACGTTCTTTGTGTTTTTCAGCAAGCTTATCAAACAGTTCAATATTTTTTAACAGATTATCATCTGATACCCTGTTGTATCAAAAACAAAAAACTATACTCAATTAAGTCACAATTAATATACCTAATTCTTGATCTTATATACATACCCAATGTAAGAATATTTGTTGTTATGACGATTTATTGCAAATTTGACAACCGGCTAAGAATTTAAAATTAAAAATTATATTTAAAACGAGACACTATACTATAAAGTATAACTAACCTTGGATGATATAGATATCAATTTTTGAGTTTCATTTTGAGACGTAATCAATGTTACCCAAGTTATGTTTATATTTTTGTTTCTTTTTTTCTGTAATGCTTGTTCACAAGCATCAGACAATTCAGAAATGCCATAATAATTAGTCTCAGCCAGTATTTCACTAATTTCCATGCTAGTTTCGGGCAATGGTACAGATCCATCTCGTAGAAAATTGAGTATGGTGCCAAAATGTTTACCACATCGGTCAATTAACACCCATCCTATCAGGAGAAACATGTTAAATGTCAACATAGACATTCACTTTTATTTGTTGAAAGTATTTTACATAAACACACACACACACCTTCCGATAGTTCACTGTTCCTAGCTACCTCAGATAATACCATATCACGTAATTTCGAATTAAAGTTCGACAGTGTAGTTATAGTTGTGTAAAACAAGGATCCACCAATGTTCAATTTGACATAATTGGAAATTTCTGGTTTCGATTCATTTATAGTTGTTAAATCCATCGTAAATCATGGAAAATGCACTCATAGGACTAATTACAAAACCAATAATAGGATTAATTAGTAAACTCTATAAGTATACTAGTATACAATTAAAAAATAAAATATTAACTTCACGTCATTAAGGAATAGATACTTAACATTTTTAAATAATTTTAGGCAAAAAGAATTTTATTATTTATATTTTATTTTATTTTTAATTGTTATCATCGTTGACTTCTCATAAGAATTTTAACTGTTAGCATTTACCTACAAAATAAAACGTTCAACCAAAAAATCAAAAAATTATTTTTCTTTACTATTAACGTTTATAAGCTCACGCGTAAATGTAGTTCTCGTTTTTGTTTTTATATATATTTAACGTGATTAAATGAACACGTATTTGACATATTTTTATTATATATAATAACTAAATAGGGATGAGTACTTGCATTTTGAAAATCCTGACTAAACTAAATGTTTTACGTGGAAAAAATACAATAAACTAGATTAAGTACAAACTTACATAATAAAACACAAGGATCGAGAAAATGCTAGTAAATATAAAACGTAAGTTCTGGACCAAGACAATCCTCTGTTATCACTGATATTGTTATCATCGATGTTATCTTTTATCTGTGTTGTCATTCGTCATTAACGATGTTAAACTTGTTTGTATTTAAATAGACTTATTAGAACCTTAATAAGTCAAGTATATTTAAAAGACAAAACGTAAATTCTAGTATATTATTAACGTCAAATAAGGAAGTTCTTTTTTTAATAAATTACTTCACGTTACCATATTACACATATTACATTAACTTATTTATTAACTAACTTTAAAGACGAAATGTTATCATTTTGAAAAATATTTAATTAAATATACAGGAAAAATACGTATTGCAATAATATTAGTTTCATAGACACTGCGTTGAAATTTATTTTTTGATATTTTGAATATTTTTTTACGTTAATATTTCAACAATTCAATTTGATCAAGGATAAAAATAATCAACATTTTTACGCAATATATTTATATATTTAATATATACTTTTTTCTTTACATTTGATAACTTTGTATCGAAAATAATATCTGTAAAATAAAATTTTTACAAAGATATAAATTATCATAAAATCCGTTACAAATTAAATAATTTAAATTTCTTTACAATATAATGAAGTAGTTGGAAGTTTTTATTTCATGTACACTTATATTATACCTTACTGGTTTTATGGATTACTCAACAACTGTTTGCCTCAACACATATATTATTATACATTTGTGGTAATATCAAAAAAATATAGACATGTATAATACATGCAAGCAGTCGCTCAGCATAAGACGCTGGATATTTGAATTATAGTACATTATATTATTATATAAACATAATTAATATACGTCTAATTATAATTCACTAGGCAAATGTGAAAATGATGAATTGTATTAATCTGATAAATTTTTAAAAACAAATTGTCCATTTTTTTAGTCGGCCTTACAAAATTATATATATATATATATATATAATTCGAAACCGCTTTTATTCTTGGAAGAAATAAAAATCGCACAGACAAATATCCAATTTAATTTAAAATTAGCGGCGTGTCTCTTTGTGAGCATACAAATCAGTGATGAAAATAACTGTTATTCAATAACAAGTAACTAATTATGTACATATAATAACATAACGTGGATGAATACCAGCACCTGTTTCATAATGATTACAAAGAGAAAGACAATTTTGAGACATTAAAATACACATTTTTGGGAAAAACAATAGCAAAAAATAATAATAATAGTGAAAGTTGATAGAAATTTTAAAAAGTATAAACAAAATAAAAAAGAGTAAAAACTTCAATGAGAAATATGATACGCTGGACAATATATTATAGTTCAATACGCCATGCAGTGTCATTGAGCTATAATTCATCTCGCAACAATGTATAACGATTTTTAGATGGTGCCAAATTCTTGAATGTAGATTCAGGAGGAATTGTCTGTATGTCTTGTTGTTGATTGACATTCAAATTAGATACCTCGATTTCAGTAATATCCTGGGGACCCAAATGATACTCTCTATGCAGTTTACCAGAGTACAAGTCATTAATGAACGTTTTGAGGTGCTCAGGATTTGTATAGTCCTTATTTGATGGGAACTGATACATATGCTTGAAACTGTCAATAACCACTACAGGCAAATCAGTCTGGCGTTTGCCAAGATGGTGCAATGGATGGGCAAACTTGATGCCATCAGCAGTCAAAAAGTTCACGCGTTCTGAAACAAAACACCGTAAGTATTATAATTAATAATGTTGTTAAAACGTTTAACATAAACTTTACACAAATGTGTAACACTTACGTTTTTCTTGTAGCAGATGCGTGCCTACAATGTCTTTAAACACTTTTACAGTGTCAAGATTATCAGGATTGTAGAAAAACAACAAAAACGGCAATCCTTCTTCCGTGATTTCTTCAGCGTTCTCAAATGTGATTTCGCGTACCAATGGTAAACAATTATCTGTTGCCCATATGTTAAGTGAATCATAATCAGACGAATTACCTTTGAATGTTTGGTATTCAGATTCTGGAGATGCTCGGTCAGGTCTGAACACGATTATCGTCTCATTGGGTGGATGCATTGTACGGAACGGTTCACTAAAAACAAATATTCATTGGCAACGATAAAATCAAAAACCAAAAAAGAATAACGCAACATTTTTATAATTACCCAATTCCTGCGTAAAAACGACAATCATCCTTTAGATTTGTCGCAACTTTTTTAAATATTTGATAATCGTGAGAATCTTTATAATCAAAATATCCAATTATAACTCGTGCCTTTACCTACAAAAACAAAATGAGGAAAATAATAATTTCATAATTTTTATAACGTAGTTTTCAAATTGACATACATCCATAGAATCAGTTGACACAAACAAATTATCCACTTCTTGTATGGGATCTTCGAGTTGTTTTTGTACAAAATTAACAAAAGCTTCAACTGACCTTTTGCCTCTATATTCCCTTTTAGCTGGTTGTCCATTGATTAATACTTTTATAGTAGGATATTTGGTGATTTGAAATCTGGAAGCAACAGCAGCTAAAACAAACCGCAATATATAATATTTGTAAGTCAATAAAAAAAATTAATTTTATAATACATAAAAAATAAATATTTAAGCGTATGTAATAATTTAAGCAATATTTAATACAAATATCTCCGAATGTACATAGTAATTATGAACATATAAACATATACACAGAAATGAGGAACCTATCAAGCTGAAAAATTAAATTAACTTCAAAATGAAAAATAAAATCTACATATAGTATATGTATAATATTTGTATTTTCAATTTTCAATTTCTTGGTTAACATATCATTTATCATTGTATTCTTCATTACAACGAAAAATAGATATACTTAATAACTAAAACACAATTAATTTTAATTGACTATAGCAAATGTTTTAAATTCTGACAAGTTCCTGAATGTTATTCTCATTTTAAATTTGTAAAACACAAATTTCCAATTAATTTGTCAGGAAACTCGCTATGAAGAATCTACCATTTGTTTCCACATGTTAAACAATGGCGTGTTTTTCAAAAGTGTATACAAATTACAATAATTATTAGCAAACAATTAGTATGCCTACTACATGACATAATAGTATATTTTAATATAAAAACCCAACGTAAAATAAAAATTGTAATTAAACTTGTTTGGAAAAAACAATTAACTTCACATGTTACTAAATTTTAATGTATTATTATTAAATATAAAGGTTATCATTTATTAATATTGCGTATTTCCAAAGATAATTGATTGCGATTAAATAATTAACTTTAACTAATTTTAACAATATCCTTATATAGATACAAAATAAATGTGAGAAACTAATAGCATTTTAATATAGCCACAATGAATGATAATTGAAAATAAACGCAAAATATTTGTAAAACATAAGGTCAATTATTTTTATTTTATTTTGTGTGCTACGAACATATGTTATTTCTAAAGAGGTATATAATGTAGTAAACAACATAATAAAACAAATTATATGCACAGCAAATGGAGAAAACCCTAAATAATTAACAGCAATGTTGCAAAATAAATTTACTCATATGCAAATATATAAATATATAAATGAAAAACTATTTCCTTATTAATTCATTTTTAATATTTTATAGGTAATTGATTAATTTGGATAGTAAGATATTTTAAAAAAAAATAAAGTTTACAATTTACAGATTGTTTTTAAAAGATTTCAAAATATAAAAAACTTATTCAAATAATTAATTAATATAGTGATTTTTATAACAAATGTATTTTTGTGTTTATGATAGAAAATTAATTTCTATAAGTACATTTATTTTATGTAGTTTTGATTCTAAAAGAATCAAAATTATTTCGCTTTTTAAATACAAATTAGTCTAAGTATTATAAATAAAAATATAACACAGTTGTCCAAAAATAAACATACTACCATTAGATTTACATAATTAATTTTAAGTGAATTATAAAAGTAACTGAATACAATTTTAAAATGTCAATATTATTGAATTTTTGTTTTAAAAATATTTCTACTCACTTTCAGTATCACAGTCTACTTTTCCCAATACAACTCTACCAGTATTGGGATAAAGGTTGGAAACTTTTGTTGCAGCATCTTCAAATATTGGCGCAAGGATACCGCTAAACCGACACCATTCCGCATAAAAATTAATTATGACTAATTCGTTGGATGCTAGAACGTGACAAAAAAATTAATCTATTATTGTTCATAGTGTAATACATGTCCAAATGTGAATAAAAAACCCACTATACTGGAAAATAGACTCTAGTAAGTATACAGGTAGTATTGATGACAAACGGAAAATACGTAACCACCCACATAAAATTATCCAACTATGTGCGTAACATAAATACAAATATTTACCCAACGTCTTGTCGATGTTGTCACTGTTTAATTGCAATGCATTGCCATTCACGGGATTACAAAACAAATATACCTAAACATAATAAAAACCAACGCGGTACAATAAAATATTTATATATATATATCGACGGTAGACATCCACAATGATGTTGTTAGTACTTACGTGAGACAAAAACAGCAAAAATAATTTGTTGGTCGATATCTCCCTATACTTGCGATTCATGATATTTCGAAGAAACTAATGTGGAAATAACATGAGGATATGGATAAACAAATAAAAAATTACGAAAGGACGTGAAAATTATTTTAGCACGCGCAAATACCGTCGCCGACACAGGCCCGTTTTCGCTCGAACTAGGCGTCTCCTAACGGGTGTGCTAACGAAACGTAAATACCTAATGAAGTTACCAACTGATTGGTATTTTGTCCGATACGGTTTCGACTACGGGAGAAGAACGTTCAAAATGTCATTTTGAACATTATTTCGTTGAATCGTGAGAAAAATGTATAACCAATAACCATGTACAACGTCATCCGGCGAAGGCCCGCTGATTACGATGCGACCAAATTCTTGTTCCACGATATTGATAACGCGGATCATGGAACAGAAAAAGCACCAATGACATGAAGGAACAATCGACGTCGAAAACATACAAGTCGTGTCTATTACGTAATATCGTCGTTTTTTGACTAACGTATTTATGTGTGTATGTGTGGAGATAATACATGGCCCAGAATTTTTAGAATGGGCGGATTTTGATAAAACTTCCTTAATTTTGGTTTTCCCCAAACTTATATCGTTAACAACGGTTTAATACAAATAACCAATTGGCTGTTTTAATAAGATACGAACGGAATTTGACCATACGGAGATACGAAACTAATCGTCCAGTATTTAATAAATACATTTATTACAATCAAATAAATTTGAATCGCGAATTTTTAAGCTTTAAGTCATTTTCTCGACATGGCGCACCGCGAAGTGAACGAGACGTTTCCGAAATTTTTTCCTACGATAAATACACTACAAAAATACACCATTAATAATTTATTATACTCCAAACAATATACTTACGTTGACGCCGATCGAATCTTCTATGGGTATAATACGTAATTTATCCGTTCAATTTGTTGCAGTTATTACACAATTTTTATCCGTGTCACGTTTGTACACGTCGGACGAAATTACTAACAACGCAATACAAGTTCTCGAAAATTAATAGTTTAAACAAAATAATCCTGTCCTTATATCATTTTTTTTTCAATAAGCCCACAAATCATAATCTAAATAGATAGGTTAATACTATATTAAAAATAGAAACATATTAAAAAAAGATAAGCACGGAACCTGGACACTTGTTTAATTTATTGATTTATAGATATATATATTTGTACGTCAACCTAAAATACTGTTTTCGTTCGACGTGTTAAATAAGCAGGTGGCATTGGTAAAAAAAAACAATTACACAAACAAATGTTCGGATATTTTTTTGATAAACGACCGTATAATACATTTACTAATTTCAAAAATTATTTACTTGGCGTTCACGAATTTGTTTAGTATGCGTTATATTGTTAATGTCACATCGGTCTATTATAAAAAATAATCGTTTCGTTTTCATAACTCGAAGCGTTTGCAGTTCGTGCCTTAATTATTTTACTTTAATTAATAATATACCGGATTGATTGACGAAAAATATCAAATAACAGATTTTTATTTTTGTATTTAATCGACAACAAACGTCTATTTCGAATTAATTATCACACACAATCGGTACATTTCCGACGTCCAACGAATTATTTACGTAATATTTTTGAAAAGGTTCAAGTAATTAACGAAATAATTCCGCAGGAAGAACGTAAAAACGACCCGAACCGGTGAACGTGTCTTGGGACATCTTCACGGACGGAATAACTTACCGTATCTATTATTCGAGATGTGGTGAAATTCGTCGATTATAAAAACGAACGTATTTCGTTCGAAATTGCGAGTAAACGCGAGCGAGACATTAACGAAACCGAAAAAAGCCGACGGTGATTAACGAAAAAATAAGCACGCGGATACGGTAACGGAAACGGTTTCATTGTAGCACGAAACGTAACGGGGAGGGGGGGAGGACGTGTCCGTCCTTTATTTCGCATCCTTCAGCGCCTTTGCGGTCAGAATCTTCGAGGCACCTTTGAGCAACGCGCAAATAGCCGTTATTTCGGGCCGGAACTTGGCCAAGTCCACAGCGCCGATAACGGACACCAAAAACACGGCGAAGTCTCGGTTGGCGGAATGTTCGGGAACCGCGTTTCGGCACAACGCCACCAGACGTCCCGCCTCGTCGTCGTCCATCGAACCATTGTGGCAATGCTTCACCATGTACGACAACACCGGTATTCGACGCCTGTCCAGAACAACGTCGCAACAATGTTCCGCCGTGTACTCGCTGTAAACGCGACCGGAATTTTCCGAAAACAAACAAAAAGACCGTTACCGTGTTTTGAGTTTTTTGCCCGGATACGGACCGTCGGGGTTCACGGCCATGCGTGTGGCACTCGCCTCAGCAGTATGCACCAGTGCCGGCAGTCGAGAGACTTCATAATTTCCGCGAGCCAATCTAAGTGTTTCGCTAGAATCGATTCGACGTCCTTCAGCAGATCGACGAGAAAAGATTTGCACGCGTAGTCCGGGAAACGCACGATCAGTTTGGACACACTATCGATGAATCCGGTCAATTGCGTCCCGCACCTTTCGAACTGAAAATAGTTTGTATTTTCGACCAAAAATGTCTTCCAAGTGCGTACAAGATACTGTTAGCGAGACGGTCCCGTATGTAAAACGTCGCCGAGTAAAAACCGTTCATACGTAATTGTCGTCGTTTTCGACAACGTTTGGGCGTTGTTTTGCATTTGGTATGATGAAAAATATGTCAGCGTTAGTATCGTTTTCTTTAGGATTTCCGCTTCCATCGCGGGTTTCAAGTCTCGGTAAACACGCTTATAAAACGTGTCTCAATATTATATAAAACGTCGAGGAAATAGTTACGGACATTACGCGGGATGGTTACAAACCGAATTGTTTAATTTCGGACGAAAGCCGTCACGGCTTTTACCAAAAGATCACTCGATGAGAACTTTCACGAACACTACCACACGTGAGGGTTATAGTTCGCATAGGCGGACTTAAGATTTGATTTTTTTTATTGGGATGGAAGAGAATTTTAATTCTAAAAATATTCGGACTTTAATATAGCACGCAGAAGATTTTTACGTGACTTTATAGGCACGTACATATTTCCATTATGGATATACAGAGAACGATTGAAAGAGAGTAGTAAAGACTTTGTAAAAAATCGATACGTTTAAAGATCTTGGAACTGTAGTTATATATTATAATATTTTTGACATCGGTTTCTTTATCAGTTCTACGTAGGAAACGAAAATAATATTAAATGAACCGAAAACGAAAGAAAACGTAACTAAATTTAAAAGACAAAAACCTATTGTAGAGGGCTAACCTTCTAGTAAGTCTAAATCCGTCTACGGTAACTCAGCTACACGGTAGCGGTTCCAACGATACGCTTATACATAAAATACTAACCCAAGGCCAATAGATCTGTTCGCAGACGATTTGGGGCCGGACGTCCATGTCGAGAAGGGCTTCGCACAGACCGTGCCGGGCTCCGTCCGTCACAATTTCCGGCCACACGTCTCTGACGATTTCCGACATATCGTGTGTCGCCCGGTTCTTCTTTTCGATCGTCAGCAGATCGCGTAATTCTCGCGGATCGTAATTGCCGCCGTTCAACAGCTCGACAATCAGTTTGGTGGTCGCGTTCTCCGCAAAAACTATAGAGGGAACCGGTTACGTTAAATTTAATAATACGTACGCAGAAATACAATCGAAACATATTCGGTCGGTCACGTAACGTTATCAATTCGACGAGTTTTCATTTTACAAATAATACAATATATGGCGATCGGGTCATTTCGTTCATTTTCCAACTATAGACCTTCCGTATGGTTCGTATTCTTGTTTAATTCGACAAAATACAATATCGATGGTGTTTTTACGACTGTCGACTTACCAGGCCGTTGACTTGGGATGAACAATGTGTCCGGTATATGGGCGATGACCGGCGACGGTTCTCGTACTTTTTCCGCTGTTACTGTAGCAGCAGCAGTAACATTGTCGACGCCCAATTTCGGCAGACGTGTCGTTTCGACGGCGTTAAAGTCTCTGTCGATATCATCGTAGTCGTCGTCATCGTCTTCGTCACTCGAACTGGACAAGGCGTCAAATCGACACTTCTGCGCGGGATATAATGTTCACGGTGAAAACGTTATAGGACCTAACATGGGACTTCGCCGGACATTCGTCAAAAACTTGAATCGCGTAACGAACACGAAACGGAGAAAATGTTTGGAAAACGCAGCCGACGTTCGATTTCGTACTTACTGCGGTTCCGGACAGTGAGGATAATAACGAAACGGTTTCGCTGGGCGGTATTTCGTCCCGTAGCACCAAGTCTGCCGCGAACTTATCCAACACGCGGGCCAATAGCTGTTCGTTTTCGATGTCAAACTTCCAACTGCCCCAGCCGGTTTCCATGAATATACGTCAAGTTATTACACCTATACACACGCGTTAAATGTTTCAATGAACATCCATGTATACGCGTGAGTTTATAACGTATTATCCATGTATATATTGTAAGTACGTGACGAAGGGTTAAACGATTCGACAATCGGTAAAATATATAGTATTTAATACAATTTCGGATGTAAAGGAGCTCCAATAACTATTGGAGAATTGTGTTGTTCGCGTCTTTGGGTTTTCTAATCGTCGAAAATCAAAATACACGTCTTATACAAGTATAAATATAGATATATTTTCAAAAAATGAAACTAAGACGATACAAATAATATAAAAATAATAATATAGGTGATGCGTTATTTTTTCCCGGTTGAATATAAATGTAACGAATATAATGCTATCGTAATCAGGGAACGTGCTTCTCCAGGATTGATAGATTACGCTTGAGGAACTCGTCGGGATTCAAGCGATTGCAGACAAAACTGATGTGTTCTCTAAGGAACGGCGCATCGCTAACGCGGCCCCGACAGTATATGGCATTCAGCAGCACAGTCCATAGGGCAGTCGATGTGGGATACGAGTGCAGTCCCTTCAGCGTGTTGCGCATACACACGTTCAACTCGCTCTCGAACAGGTTGCAGACGGCGGTCAACACCAGTGCACGATTTTCCAGATCACCGCTGTCGTCCTTTTTCTGATCACCGGCGACCGTGGTGGCGCACGTGAACAGATGCGAGCCAAGCCCCGTCCTGCGCTTAGACCCGTCAGCCATGTAATAGTTCAATAGGATGAAGCCCAAATTGATCCACAGATCGCCATCGCCAGGATGACTATGCAAGCGGCGACTGATTAGCCGCAGCGACGCGACCGGCTGACGGTTCAGATAATGAAAATACGCCTCGAACCGGACCACGTGTTTCGAGTACACGGGATGGTCCCTGTGCTGCACCAGTTCGTGCAGTATCATCTTGGACAGGCCGCCGTTACGCGTAATCACACCCAACGCGAACGCGGCTAACAGCGCCTGCACATTACTTGTGTTGGACCGTATGCTTTTCAATAACAGCGTCGTGGCCGCAGCACTGTCGCCGCCAGCGAACGCCATCGCAGCCATTGCTGCGTAAGCGGTCGACGCGACATCCACGGACTCATCGCCGGACAAAATTTCGTAGGCGACGCGAGCTTCCGTCTCGCGGCCGGTTTTGTACAGCGCCAACGCCTCGCCGAAACGATCGCACACGTTCGACGCCACGTCGCCGTGCATCCGCGCGTATTCGTCCGCCGCTTCCATGTAACGTCCAGCACGGAGCAAACTGAACGCTAAGTTCCGGCGCATTCCCGTAACCATACGTCCGGTCACCGCGGTACAGTGCTGTACGGCTTTCTTGGCCGCTCCAATCGCGGTACGGTACAGGCCGACACGCGTGCACAGCACGGACAACGCGTTTTGCGCCCAACTGTTTTCCGGATTTTTTTCCGTTAACCACGTGAGCAGATCGATGTTATGTTGTACTCGATGAGTGGGCGGTAACGGATGCACCGTCAACGCCTCTTCAACGTACGCGTCGCCGCCGTAGCACGTGTCATCTTCGGTGTAACCGCAAACGCTCTCCTCGAGAAGTCCCGGCAACGTAGTCGAATGGTAGAACAGGTCGGCCGACTTACGACGGTCCTCGGTCAATCGAGCCAGTATCGCTTTCCCCACCCAACCGTTGGCCAGTGTCGGGTCCAAGTGTTGACTCAGGGTGAACGCTTCATCAGCGAGTTCCGCGTTACCGTGCGTCAAACACGTCACGGCCAAGTTGTTATACGCGACCGCGTTTATTTCGATTTCTAATGACTTAACGAAACACCGGTAACTCGCCGCTGTCGCCGTCACTGTCTCTTCGATCGCCTCGATAAGTCCCATTGCGTTCCAAAAACACCCGTTCCCCGGATCCAGCGATAGGCATTTTTGCATCGCCTGTTCGGCTTTTCGCTTATACTCCGTTCGCAGTTCGACGTTGTCCCGTCGGACGCGCGCGTCCAACGCGTTTGCCGCGTAACACTTGGCTATGTCGTGCCACATGTACTTTTGCGCACTATTCAAAGACACGTTCTTCGATGTCACACTCAACGCCCGCGCGTAACACCGTCTCGAATACGTGTACAGCTGCAGACCACTGACCTCGTAGTAACCGTCTGCCGTCTGATCCGTGTCAAACACGTTGGACGGCAAACACATGGAGCACAACCGTTCGGGCATCGATGCCGCGATGAACAGACACACGTCGCCCAACAACTTCCAAGTGAACGCATACCGGTCGACGTCCGTCTGTTGGACGAATAACGCGCGATGTAAGCACTGGCACGCGTCCGCGCATAGGTCGAAACTGGTTCGCACCTGACGGTCGATTATCGACCGGGCGTGTTCGACGAACATTCGAGCAGCGTCCAACTGCGCGACGGGATCGTCGCGGTAACGATCGGCGATGTCGCGAAATAATCTGATGCTTGAATCCACCAGGCCCAGTCGATATTCGATTTTAGCCGTCTGGAGTTTCGGGTACAGACGGGTCGGGTCCATTTCCGCGCATTTCATGTACGTGAGTTTAGCTCCGAGCAGCGACCCCCATCCCACAAGCGCGTCGCCTAAACATTCCTGACAGAACACGTTATCCGGGTCGTATTTAACCGCGATTTGCAAATTGTCCACCGCGTCTTCGTAACGTTTTGAGTTCAAGTAGTGCACGCCCAACCTCAACACGGCCCAATTGACGTTGCTTGACGATTTCAAGTAGTTTAACAACGTCTCCTGTTCTTCCGATTTGGACAGCTCAATGTACGCGTCGGACAGCGCGACAGCATTTTCTTCGTCGTCCGCGTTCAACACAACCGATTTCTCGTAGCAAGTGACCGCGACGGACAAGCGTTTCGTTTCCCTGTAATAGTGACCCAGTCTCATGATCAAATCGCACCGGTGCGGCGAGATACGCGACGCATCTAGGTACAGTTTACCAGCCTCCGAATACAATTGCCGTTTCCATAGCACGTCGGCCAGCAATAGCGTCGCGTCCGTATCTGCCGACGCCTTGTCGTCAACAATTCGACGCGAACAACGCAGGGCGTCATCCAGTCGACCAAACTCACTATGGCACAATGCTTCTAAATACTCGCGTCGGTTTGGTAACGCGTTCAAATACCGGTTCGCAGTGGCTTCGTCATTTAGACGACAACTGGCCACGATAATACACTCCATCAGTTTGTCGCTTGGATCCTCGTCGTACATGGCGATGGCGCACTGACGGGCTTGCGCACCACAATATCGCCTAGACCAGCACCGCGCTTCGATCTCCCACAACGACATAGTCCGATAACAGGAGAACGTCGACTTTACGATTTTCTTCGCTTGTTGCACGCATCGAATCACGTCGTCGTAGCAACGCACATTGATCTGAATCTCAGTGAGCAAAAACCACGACTGCCACGAACGGCCGGCCACCTGCAGCACTCTGCGCAACAGCTTGCGGCTGTCCTCGAACTCATTCCGTCTTCGCAGCGCGATACTTTTAGCTATCAACGAGTTAGGGTTTGTGGGTTGCGCCAAAAGCAAAACGTCGCATCGTTCCGAAATCACCGTGCTCATTTCCTCCACCAGCTCCTGCAGAGCGTCGTCCTCGGAATCAGTCACCGTTTTTATGTAATTGCTGATAAACGACTCGCAAAAAAAATTTATTGCCACGGCGTTGTCACGGTACACGGAGAGCATTTCTTCCAGCGTGTCAACCAACAGTCGCCTTTTTCCTTTGGATTTGAGAACGGGAATGAGTTTGCAGTAAATCTCAAACCTCTGATCGTAATTCTCGTCCCGGCACAACGCCACATACATCTTTTCCAAATATTCGTCCAGTGGAGCGGTATCCTCGGTGAATGGAAACTCTACCAGTACCTTGCATATGGCCATGAATTGCGGCGTGATTTCTTCGTTTTCAATTTTCGGCAACACAGTCGACACAAAAACTCCTAAATCCAACTTTGTCTTGTAATTTCTCCACAATTCGAGACATTTGTTGGCGCGCGTTTTGCACTTGGCCCCATCTGTCTCCAAACTCAACAAATTGGCGTACGTGTAGAACAATTGTTGGCAAACAGTCAATTTATCGCATTTTTCATAGTACTGCTCAGCGCCTTGCCACGCGAATACATTATTAGGTGACAAATCGATCACCTTTTGAAATTGTTGAATAGCTTCGTCCTTTTTTGACGGTATTTCTAATAAACTCGCGCCATACAAAATCCGACAGGAAATGTGTTTAGGGTCCGCTGTTAAGATGGTCTTGCACAGTTTCACCACGTCGCTAAAGTCTTTCTTCAGAAATTTTTCTTTCGCAAGTTTCAACTGTTGTTTAATGTTGGTCTTGTCCATTTTGTGTTTCAATGAATGTATGGTTTTTTTTAAAGTTCTAAAAAAAAGAAAAACAAACAAAAAATACACATACGCATACAGCACAGGTTAATACAGAATACTTTGCTGTAAGATACTTAACGTAAATAATGGTTTGTGGATAAATTTCAAAACTAGGGTTATTACATACCTATTCACTTCTTGTGAGCATATACGAATTCAAAGTTAATCTCATCTAAAATTAAATTTTTATACAAACGGAACGAGCATTAACATTAGCATTACTTTTTCCTAAATTAATCACTTTTATAAACTTGTGTTATAATTATATTTAAAACGAAAAAAATCAAAAATTTTCACTTCTATGGTTTTCAAATATTTACATTTGCATTCAGGAACATTTTAATGTGCAGTCCTGAAGACAGTTTTACATGTACAATTATTTATTTTTTATATCAATTTAATTTTTAAACGCTGTTTTGATTATTATTTTAGGTAAAAGGCACTGAAATGAAAATTTACAAATGATACAAAATAAAACGCACAATTTTAATATTATTTTAACAAATACTTATATTCTGTAAAAATGTTATCCACAAACATTAAATTATAATTACACTGTAATTTTTATTGAACAAATAACAATAAACAAATAACTTCATTTTACCTGCCTAAACTTTTCAAAATAATGATACTACTTCCCATACAAATTATCCATTTTTTTGCTTATAACATTATATTATAAAAATTTATCAATGAATTGTATGGTCTTTATATGTACATGTATAATAATTACTAATCATTCAATTTCTAATTTATGAACCAATGCCATTTAGTTATTATAACAAATTAGTATTTAAACATAAGTACAGTTTTCAAAGGTTTATCGGCATAGAATATAGTTGGTAATAACATAAGTATACAGGTTACCTGATAAATTAGAAATTTTATACGTAATCTTTGTTAAACAAATATTTTACTATTATTTATCATGATACTGAAATATATATAATATTTATAATATAATATTTTTTATATTGTAAATACATATATACTTATTGAAAATAAATAAATTATGTAAATTATAAGTTTTTTTTCTATTTATTAACATTTATTAACAAACAAGACTATATCAATAATATTCGAAATGATTACAATAAAACTGATTATTTGGAATTGACTTAAAAGAAATATATTATTAGTCATTATTGGTATTGTTTGTTAATTTTTTTAAAAAAAAATTTTATTTTGTCATATGCATTGGCTAAAACATAATCAATAATCATTAGTATCGAGTAAACGCACTAACATGTACAATGGCTAATGAGAAAACAATGTAAGACATGATAACCATATATTTTGTTCGTTAATTATGGTTTAAAACGTATGGTGTGGATGAAATCTGTTGTCAGAAAAAGTGAAGATTTTAATATAAACATAATCGGCAGACTCACTCAATTAAATTAATATAATTTTTTTCAGTTGTTCAAACATGTTCACACGTCATGAATCTGTAATAATATATATTAAAATTGGTTAAAACATTTCAGTCGACACTTTTTAAGTTTGATAATTTTCAAGGTATTCGGTACCAAGATGTATTGTTTAAAATATACACGCCGGATAATGACACGAACCTTCCGCTTTCGTTGTAACACTTCACATCAATTAGTAAACTAAAAGTATCACTTCGAACGCGAAACACTAAAATCTAAAATAAACGATCGAATTTGAAACGTCAAAAACAAAAATAAGTTTCATTCCAAAGAATTGTAATATCAGTTCTAATTTATCTAAATTATCTACAAGATATCATAGATAATATACGTAGGTTTGTCAATGTTACTGCAGTGGTACAAATAAAACGGTAATGGTAGATTAGGTTACTTCTACAACTGTGTTTGTAGTGAATTTGCGAAAAAATATTTAGTTATATTCCATTTGTTCGTATTAATTATTGATTTTCGTTGGCAACCGGCGCCTTTTTGTCGTAATCGGTTTAACCGCAAAAATTATAATTTTTCGGTGTTTCATTTTGAAATATACATTATGAAATTAAATTATATGTTAAACCGGCGTATCCAACAACTTCAGTTACATGTTAATTTAGTTAAATTAGAGGATAATAATGGGTAGATTTTATTTCAACGCAAAAATTGTCGATATTTTGATAAATATACGACGTGATACACGAAATTAAAATTTTGATGGCCCTATGTCTGTTGCTTTAACGTTCAAAAACAGCGTAGATAATCGTAAATATATATTAATTGTTTGGATGTCAGACACAGTTTTTCTGGTTATTCCTCCGAAAAACGAAACTGCTATCGATCACAGCAATATATGGCGAAAAAAAAGATCATATCACAAAATACTTGATAAATTATCACTCCAGTCTTTTTATAAATTATTCGTACCATCACCCTTTAGTCGATTATTATTTTGTTAACTAAACATTTTTCATTTTATAAACTAATAAACGAATATAGACCTTGTTGTACATTTACAATTTTTTTTATTAATCATATATGCAAACCAATATTTTAATCACAAAAAGTTTAACATTGCCTCCACATATTGTAGAATAAACATATTTTGTTGAATCTATGAAATATCTTATGTACGTTTTATAAAGGCAAATTTTTGAAAATATTTCCAAATTATTTTCATAAATACGTGCAAGTGTACCTATTATAGTATCAAATTAATTTTATAATTGTACTATTTGTTTTTTTTTTTAATGTATTACAAACAGCGCTTTGTTTGCAATTTAATTCATGAAGTTTATTTTCTTATATATATAAGATGAATGAAAATTAAATTCAGTTATCATTATAAACATCAGATTTTTATGAAATACATAAAACAAAAAAGAAATAACATTTAAATAGTTTACATTATAATTTAGTATTTAACGAAATTTAAACAAAACAAAGTATCTACACAAAAACATGAAGAATTTGTCAAACATATAAAACGAATACAAAACAAATAAATTAGATTATTACTACAATAATATAATCGTTTCTCTTATAATTTTGTAGTAATTTTTTTCTTTTAAACTTTGTTTGAACTAGTTTGATGTATAAAAATATTATTATTAAACAAAATAATTACATTTATTATTAAATACAATTTGGATTAATTTGTTACACAAATAAATATAAAAAAATACAATGGTAAAACATAAAACAACTGTTTAATATAATAACTTACTAACGTTGTATAAAGTAACGATCATACTTTTAAAATACTAATTAAAGTATCGATACAAAATTGATAAATACACATATTATCAAATTAATCAGCCTTTACATTATTACCGTAGAAAAAATATAGTTAACTAGACGAAAAAAAATAATTCTATATTCTATTACGACATAAATTATACGTTAATGAGGAAAAACAAATCTTATATTATAATATTAAGATTTTTTTGTTGTATTAATTGTAAGAACAAAAACTAATAGGATTAAATTTTTGAAAAAAAAAAAATTAGCGAATTAAAAAGGAATGTTCATCCTATTGTCAAAAGATAATACAGCCAACTAAATAAACAATAGGATTTAAACTATATGATTTAATAACATAATTTATTGTTAAAAATTTCATAACACAACCTGTGCCTTAATATTGGCATATCGTCTTGTGTAAAATCTAATGCTGCATCACGAGCTAAATATTCCGCATTTACGCAAGTAAATATGCCACAATCATATCCATTTCGTTGCTGTGGACAATCATCAGCGTGCATTAATCGCCATCCATTACAATCAAACTCCTCATTCTTTTTGTTTTTATATTCTTCTTTCAAATAACAAAAAATTGTATCTAAACACTTTGGATTTTTTCCTTTTAAACTGTCGTAATATTTTATAGTTTTATCAACAAAATTGACACATATAAGACACCAATGGTTACCCAAGTGAATTGGACAGAACATTTTCTTACACGCAAATATATCTTTTTTTCTTGACCAACGACGAACAGACTGATATCCTTGAGAACTATACAAAAAAAAGATTAAATAAACATAAACTGAATATTGACGAACTATCAGTTTACTTACGATAATTTACAATAGAAAAATGTATCAAAAATGTGTAAAGACTTAGGATCACGTTCAACAATCATGTTAAAATAATGATTAATAACTTCATCATTTATCCATGCAGTAGGTGAATAGACAGTTTTTATGTCTGATCTTCTTAAATTTTTTCCCTTTATAATGAACTCATTAAGTGTTCCACACATTTGAAGTGAAATATTATCAACTATTTCTTTACAATAGCCAGGGAAAACATCAAGTTTTTTCGAAGGTTGAATTTTATCCAGTTCTTTTTTCATAGCATCAAGTTTTTCTTTAAATAAATCTTCAGGAGATTTATGTTTAAATGTTGCAGGAGTTGGAGTAACAATCAGTTGCTGCTCCTTGAACTTCCTTATTATACGTTCGTAGAACATCTCTCGTTTGATAATTTTATTGGTGCGAAAACTTATATCAGGAATATCCAAATTTTCTTTACTAGATGCTAGTGATAAGTTGGACTGATTTAACATTTTTTCTTTGTGAGTACTAAATGGAGATTTAGAATTGTAAGTTGGTAATTCAGAGTCATCTGACAATTTTGGCGAAACGTAATTTTTTAAAATCATGGCTAATGCTTTATCTTTGCTATTGTTAGTTGAAGTGGAATTACTAATTTTCAATGCACAAAAACTTTCGTCTATATTTGATCTTAAGTTTTTAGATCCTATAGATAACAAAAATAGTATTAGTGTTTAATAAATATTACAAAAACAAACTTTCTTTACCATTATTTGAAAAATTAGGAAAATATTTTTCTTCAGAATCTGACTTGCTGCTAATAGTTTTAGTTATACTTTTATTTCTGTTGAACTTATTGTTAAATGGACTATATGATCGTGCAATTGTACATTTTTTGGCTTCTTCATCATTACTTTCTGTCAGATCTATAGTCCTGACAGGTGACATGGTATTTCTTTGTCGATTTTTGCCAATAAGCATTACAGGTGGACTGGCTTTAAGTGGCACAATGGAAGGCCCAGGTTCAGTAATTTCAACTTCTTCTGCTTCAGATAGAGATTCATCACTAATTTCAACCACTTCTACAAGACTATCGTCCATACGTGCTCTTTTATTTTTTATACTTTCACAATCATCATATTTTCGTTTGGTTGGTTCAGTCCTAGGTTCAGTAATTCCTGTTCTATTGGTGAACCACCTTTTTATATTGCGAAATGTACTTAAAAACCCCATTACCCAAGTGTAACATAAAGTATAACTAGAAACGATTTTTATATAAGTAAACTGAAAAAAAAAAACAAAATTAGTAAATATTTAAAAGCTTCGTAAAAAAAAAACAATTTGTAAATTGTAATAATACTATGAAGCTAAAATTGGATGTCATAAGCGTGTTAAAAATTAAGTAATCACAAATATTTCGCACGTTTTGTTTTTTGAACAATAGGTATCAATGGCACAATTAAAGTGCAGGAATAAAATATATATACTCACACGTTAGTTTTTTATAAGTTGGTATTTATAAAAACCAAACGACTGAGAAATAATTGACAGTCCACAATAGAATGATATTCAAATTTGATGGGGAAATTCTGATTACAAAACTTAAAACAGTTGAAATAATATAAATTTAAAACGACTAACACTTTTAAGCAAGAGAAACAACCAAACAACGACAACTCCACTCGTTACACTTTTCTCATTATGAGGATGGTAAAGAGCGTTATCAATGAGTGAAATTTGTGTTTTAAAGATAATAAATGTATAACGGTGTTACCAACGTATTTGAAAAAAATTAATCTATATTAATCATTAATATAAAATCATAATGATCGCGGATATGTGAAATAACTCTATATTAGGGATAGGCCATACTCTGAAATGTATCGATGTTTTAGATCATATGATACTCTATGATACTAATTCAAAAATATCGATACAGGAAAATATCGTCTGCTTTGGTATCGATACTCTAAATATCAGTAAAATTTGTTTGTTGAAAGAAAAATGATATTATCCTAATCTTAAAAATATAAAAAATATAGGATTACCCTTAAAATGAAAACAATTATATTAATAATATATAGATACAGATTTCCTCTCTATGTAGAATATATTATTGCTCTGAGGTACTATTAAAAAATTAAAAAAAGGAAAGGGATTCATAATGAATAGAAACAAAACAAAAAAACATTTTATTTCTGTGGTAGGTACATTATAAAAAAATAAACAATATATAGTGTAAACATAATATTAATGACATAGTTTAGTTTGAATTTAGGAACAACAAAATTATAAACACAAATCTTATTCTAAAAAAAAAACAAATCAACTTTTTCATACATTTAAGGAAGCGAATTCAGAAATAATAGTTGTGTTAGTTTTTCGCCCGACAATCTATTTTGTTAGATGACATTATATTACCCGCTTTTGAAAATAAACGTTCTAAAGGAACAGATGTAGTCACCACAAATATTTTAAAGCTACATTTTTCAAGCGATCTGTTGGGGGATACTCCTTCCAAAATGATATCAAAATATTAAAGAATGCAGATTACTATAAAGGGTTGGCAAAAATAAGTTGCAGAAAACTGTAATTTACTGGTTGTATTTTAGAACAATCCATGGTTAGAGGTAGAAGTCACTCTCTTTTCGATACTCTCAGTTCTTTACTTACAAAAAAGTATCGATCCAAACAAATATCGAAATGAAAAATATCGATACAAAATATCGAGTATCGGATGCTAAAATAACGAAGTATCGATATGTATCGCACATCCCTACTCTATAACCACTGATTATTTATCCGCCAAATTATTTGACCAAATCGAATAATTTGTTTTGTTTTCAAATATCGTCTAACTAAATCTGACGCTTTTTATGTAACGAAAGTTAATATGTAAAAAAATCGTTAATTGAAAACAAAACAAGAATACAAATGGGTATTATGAGAAAATTACAGAATAATAGCTGTAATTTTGTATAAAACAGAATATGTTGCTATGTAAAATAATAGATAGACGCAAAAACGAGAAACGAGGAGATAAATAAACACCGATAACCGAAGACCAGTTTGCATATACTTACAAATGGTAAAATTAAAATAATCACATCTTACCATATAAAAAATAATGATATTGCGTTATTTCCTTTTAAACAATGATTAATATCTTCATTGTACAAACTATGATTTAAGTTGGGGTAATTTTATAACTTAATTCACAAAATGTATAATGTATTTGAGCGTCTTGTTCAACTTTTTTCAATAACTATTATCACTTTATTCTGACCAAATGTATTCTATATTTTATATCATAATTCACCTAATCGCTTATAAACAACTTGTATAAAGATAATTTAAAAATAATAATTAATATTACTCCAATATTTAATATTCAAAGTTTCTGTATGATATTTTTAAAATTTGTTTTATAGGAATGCGACAATTACAACTATGAGAAAACATGTATTCAAACAAAAAATTTTATATATTAGTTGTGGCTATTAAAATTAAACTGAATTTGTAATATTTTTAGTATTAGTTTTAATAACAAAATAAAATTGTTTTGGAAATAAATAAATAACCGTGTATAAAACATTTTGCAACATTTAATAAAAATAGACAAACCCATTTTCAAAATAACATATTTTTATTTATTTTATTTATTGAAATCCTTTATACTATTACAATAGAACTTATCAATTTATTTCATTCTTCTGGAATTGTGGGTTTGTAATATTCCTTAACATCTTCCGGCAATGATTTGATTTCATATGCTCCAACTTCATTCAGTAATTGATTTTTCTCATAGAAGTACTGTCTGAACCAATTAATGTGATCTTTTTTTTCTTCGATAGTTAAAAATGGATTCTTTGACAAACCAACACACACCAATTCCATGAAGTGTCTGATTGGCCCCTTTTTCGGACACCATTCATCAATTAATGGTTCCAAAAACACGTGTTCAACAAAAAACACTTTACTTTCCTCATCTATCCCTTGTTCATTATCAATAGGAAATTTCCAAAGTTTCCCTTGTTCTGTCCAAATCATCATTTGTTCATAAATATTTCTTGGTGGGTGTGTTACCGCCATTTGTAAACTCTTTTTATGCAATCTATCCCAAGTAGGCAATTCTGGATAATTTTTACTGTCTTCAAAGTTTTTAAACACATCAAGTGATTTACCGCTGAATATATTAATCGGTATATAATTATCTACTGGCTTTCTATATTTATTAACTTTTTGACTTAAATTAATATTGTAATTTTTGCCTAACAATTCCCTTATACGATCAGCTTTATCAACATCTTTGTATTCTATAGAAGAAACGTCATTAGATTTGCTACGATCAATTTTCATTCCAGAAAGGAGTTCACCTAATTGTACAGAAGACTTTGGTTTTTTTTCAGAAGGATCATTATGTTCATCGTTATAAATCCTTAATAAATTCAACAATTCTGATTCAGTCTTCTCTGTATTGCCACCAATTGATTGAGCAATTGAAGTTGCCGCATCAGCTAACTTCTTACCCAACTGTTGGTTTTGTTTTAACTTGTCAATTTTCTGTTGTTCCTGCTGTTTTTGTTTTGCCAACTGTCTAGGCTTAGCCAGTTCTACGTGTTTCAATGTTTTTGTAATAATTTCAGTGTCATTACCTTTTTTCATTGTTTTCAGCAACTCATTCAGTTTATCAATGGCTGACTGATTTTTTTTTGAGTTGTTGTCTGATGACGAATCATTAGATTTCAATCGCCAAGTCAGAAAATACACACTGCGGATGACGTTGCATTTTGGACCATTTCCATATCGTATGTACTTTAACGACATTGTAGAATTCGCGTCAATAATGATTTTGTTTTTCTAGAATTAATGTTCTGAAAGTACACACAAGTTTATTATTATGTGAAAGTTGTTCAGAATGACACGAAAAGTAATGAGAAAAAAATATTACGAATTAATACGTTGGTGTACCAGTATTTCGTTTTCGTAGTTTTAATCTCAAACAAAGAACTTCTATTTTCGAGAGCTAAAGGTTTCCAACAAGCATAAATGACTTACAATAACACGAATTGAAACATGTAAATTTATAATGTTTAAAGATAGCAAAAGATAACCATTCAAAACTTATGTTCTTAACACATTACTGATAAAAAAATCAAAATAACGATAAGAAATATGTTATTACCCGAACGTAATCCAATAGTTCCATAAACATCAATCAATAATTCTCCGATTACTCCGAGAAAAAAGCCAAATATACAGTTATGGGTTTTTTGACAAATCAAAATATGGAAATTAATTGTTCTTTTCACTATGTAATACGCGACTTAAACAATTTTAAATAAAATTAATTCAATCCGTCAAAAGTTTAAAATTATAACTAACATAATAATTTAACAAGCATAAAAATAAGTAGTTTTTTAAATACTCGTTTTAACTTCGCTTAAAAGTAATCATTTCAAGTTGTATAAAGAAAACAATATTTTATGATATAAAGTATTTTGTATAATATACGTTATACCACCTTTCAATGTTTCAAAAAACACATATATATATATTTGTTTAAATAAAGCTTAAGTATCAAGATTATTATGGAGGATTTTTAAGATATTAAAGAGTGAAATATCATTTTATATAACGGCTTATTCTATTATGTTCAAAGTTCGGTACCTTTTTTAGAATTTTCATTTGAAATGGCGACGTATACATTTGTCGTTTATTTCGAAATTGTTCACGCTTAAATGTTTATAGTTTTTTCCTTTAAATGAAAAAAGAACCGATTTTTTTAACTTGGCTCTCACGTAGAAATGCTACATTTGCACTACCTGACCGTCGATGTGTAGTTAAAACATAAACGATTTCGCCCGCGTAAATTAATTGTTCCGTAAACTAACATAATTTCGATTATTTCCTCGACAAATCAAAAACACGAATTTAAAAAACGTTATTCTATTCGTACAGTACGTCATTCATGCTCGAATTTTTAAAGATGTGGTTACAATATTTCTTATATCTGACTGATTAAGTAGCGGTTAACTGGCCGTTTTCTAATAGATGAACAACACCAGTCTTTTAGACAGTACGAACTACACGATTCTTCGCATCTGCCAAAAACGCATAGTTAACGCAATCTCTACTTAATTAGTTATTAATACAAATAAATTGGCGAATCTCATAAGTACACCCGATCACTTCGATGTTGACGAATTATTTGTTAAAATTCACGAATGAGCTAGAGCTTATTGATTATAAATAAAGTATGAAATTGGTCGACAAAACAAAACGGCGTCGGGTCTTTCACTTATCTATATCCGTTTTCGAAAAGACGATTATTAATAAAACAAATGGAACGCTCTAGAGAATGTAATGTCGGTGCTAATAGTTAATGAACCCTATTTCAGGTCACTGTATGTTTTTTATTCTCTTAGGTGAACCACGAATGGCAATTTGGCGAAATTGTTTTTTTACTTATGTACTTCCTTTAATGGTAATACTTTAGTCACATATAACGTGTTATTGTGATGGTAGGGGTAAAAAAGAAATTAAAATTTTTTTCCTATAATTATGTTCTTTGAGATGCGTTTGACAAATAGTTTCAAAACAACAATGTTTTTAATTGCTCATCATACGCACAGCACAAACAATTTTTAATTTTTTTAAAAACAAAAACCGAAATTTATTTAATCAGTATTTAATTATTTTCTAATACAATAACAAAATTCATTGTTACACAAAAATATCTTAACTTATAAAATAATAATAAGAACATAGGTATATAAGTTTATAACCAACAGTTATACAGTAACTTCACTTAGAAAAAAAAATTAAAAAACCGGACGAATGTAGCATAAACTTAAACGTTTTAAAATCGAATATTATTAGTGGAGACAAGCAAACAACAACTTAACAACTAACAATAACGATAATATAATAATAGTAGTAATAAGTTTATTTAAAGTTATTTACGTACAGCCAGAGCGTTTTTTTGCACAACTTATTAGTTTTTTGTATAAACGACAACATAGTGAAAAACTTAATAAGTAAACAATTATAAATTAAGGAAAAAACTAAATCGAAATTAACTTTCTAGATTTTTCAAATCATATTAAACATGGGAAATAATATTAAAACGTTTGATCTTATTTTTTGAGAATTTAAAACAGTTTCAAACGTTTACTACATTTTGGTTATCAATAAAATAATGACAAAAACAATTTTAATGAACAAAAATAGTAACATGTATTTTTAACAAATTAATTTTTTCGTCCAGGATAATAAAATAAATATTGAAAAATGTGTCTAAATTTACTAAAAAAAAAAAAAAAAAAAAAAAAAAAAAAAAAAAAAGAAAAAACAAAACGGAAGTTCAACGAATTAAGTGATAAATGGGTTACATTGTATAAAGAAAAAAACATAACATTAATACAGAACGTTTCAATCATATTTATATGTGTATATAATATATATTAAAACGTAACGTAATTCTACCAATTGAAAATTTTTATATTTCACAACGGGCATGTTATGTTTATTTGGTTGAAATTTTTGTCATTTCTTTAATACCAAACTATTACACGATACATGTAAAATATATTTACTATATACTCGCCAAAAACGGGGTAACAAAAACAAACATACTGCTATTCAAATGTATTTCCATACAAAATTGAAAAAACGTTGAGTTTTGGCTCCCTTTTTTGTGCGAACACATAGTATCTTCCATCATGTGATTCATATATTACACAATTTTTTGAAAATGATTTGGGAAACACGGGTCGAAAAATATATTTCGGAAGTATAATAATATAATAATTGTTATTCGACAAACGATAATATAAACATTTTCAATTTCTTTTACGTGAGTGCAACATATACACGCACACAAAATGTAATAAAAACTAAAAATAATATATATAATAGTAATAAAAGTGTAAGTAGTGCATACTCAAAGAAGATATTGTTATTTTTTTTTGTTTGTTTTTAGGAGCCAAAGGGGAGGAGAAAATCACTTATTATCGTAATAAGATTTTTCGTTTCTTTCACAGCAATACATAGTATACGAAAAAAATTCACACTTTTTATATATAAAAATAATTTGAGACCCTTTTTACAGAAAAAATAAACATAAAAATCCTACAATAATCATCACAGAGTTAGAGTGGTTTTATTATTTACATTTATGGGGCAAAGGGAGAGAACAGAGTAAACTCAAGTAGTGGTCTTGTACACATTCATCAAAATGAATAGTAGCGTTGTGATTTTTGGCCAACTAGTCGTCTCTTGTGCCACGTGCTCAATGCAATTGGTGCCCCTAGTTTATTGACATTGGCTACAGTTGGCGAACATTGTGTAGACCGCGTTTTTGTGCAACTAGCCAAGTACTCCCGTTTGAATTGCAGTGATGATCGTTCGTTAAGCTCGGATGATTTCAACATAACGTTCTTGAATACATCCATGGCACTGGGACGGTTTGCTGGGTTCGGGTCAATCATATTGGCTAGCAATAGACTCAGACCAAAACCGTCAATATCAGGCACAAAACCATCGCGCAAGAAATGCCATTCAGGCCCATCACTTGGTAGCCGCAATGCAGACACTGCTTCGTATGCAGTCATTCCTAAGGAGAACACATCCACTTTGGTCACAGTATTAGCGTCATACTTTCCACTGAGCATCTCTCTGGGTAGGTACCGTGCATCACCATCTTCCACGTCATTAAGGTTATCAACGTGAGCTGCATGTCCCAAGTCACCAATTTTGTATACAATGTCCCTGTCTACTTTGTCCTCGTCCTCCTTGGTATATTTGGAATGGTTGATCATAATGTTCGCAGGTTTCACATCTAGGTGCACCATTTGGGACACATGCATGTAATGGAGTGCACTAGAAATATGGGACAGTAATCGTTCTACTGCTGCGTCGTTGAAGTCATGGTGCTTTGTGAATATCATCTCATCTAGGTTGCCACCATCGCAATACTCTAACTGTATAAACACTGAATTACTCTCATTCCATGCTGAATGGTAAGCCACTATGTTCGGATGGCTGAACAGTGCTGCATTTGCATAAATCTCTTTCCGTGCATAGTTCTCCCGTCTTGTGCCTACCACCTTCTTCAGGGTTTTCTTAATAGCATAAGGCATCCCTTCCAGCATATTTATACACTTGTATACCTCGCCAAAATCTCCTTTACCAATTAGCTCTTCCACTTTGAACTCTTTGAAGTACCTGGTTACTTCCAAATCAGATAACTCGACATTGGTCAGGTCTTTGGCCCAATTGTCTAAAGTCTGGGATTCATTATTGTTGTTGTTGTTATTGTTGTTGTTATTATTATTATAGTTGTTATTGTCATTCATCCATTTAGAACGTAGATTTGTGGCAGCAGGAGAAAACGGATTTATGCTGAACTGTTTTGTTTTATTTGGATAGTTGATGTGTGATTGACAGGACAAAATGTTACTACTACTACTATTCTGATTGTTGTCATAAAACTTGGAACACCTTAGAAGTGATGATGGCTGATATGATCGATCTGATATTCCTTCTTCCAGCTTAAGCACGCGGATTCGTTTGATGGGGGGAGAGTAGGTTAGTTCATCCTTTTGCGGCGAATCAGCTTTGGATGGTGAAACCAAATGATCAGCAGCAAACCTCCATGGGATCAATGGTCGGTGTCTACGTCCAATAGGAGTCATAGGTGACACAAGCTCCACATGATTGGGAGGTGTTTTGGGCGACTCTTGCCGCAGATTCCCATCAGCTACATTGTTGCTACCAGATGGTGAAGATTCGTCAGAGTCACTGAAATTTAAACGTCTAGGCATTAATGCAACTGTGCTGAACATTGTACCACGCTGTATGTCCATTCCGTCCATGATTGGTCAGACAGATTTCTATTTTATTCAAAAATAATTTGTTGTTGACATGCAAATTGAACATTGTAACGTACTGCCTGAGTTACACGACAAAACCTGACAACACAAAAAAAATTTATGTATAAATTTAAATATTGAGTAATTTAAGAAACTAGACAAGTACAAAAATTTTCGGATATTGCTTAAATCTATTAGTTTTTAAATAAATGTACAATTTGTTCAGTAACATTCCCTATTTGTTTTAAGAGACAAGAAGTCTCACTTAAAAATTTGTTATAGAAAAATATCAAATTAAATGTTTTCAGAAAGGAAAAATTAATTTATACTCTGCTAAATGAAATAAAATTACAAAATTGTGTTTAATTAGTTACGTAAGTATATAATTTAAATAACGAATATTTCAAATAAAACTCGCTACAAAATAAGTTAAAATGAAACTCAAGAAACATATAATAATGTACCTATAAAATATATGTTGTAAACAATGATGTTATGACAAATGGTGCTAAAATTATGCAAAAAAAATCAATCAAAATTTTACTAATCAAGTAGTTAAATTATTATTTAAAATTATCATAAGAATTAATTTTTAGTATCCTTCTATATTAAGTAAAGTTAACGTGATAGTTTTGCTAGTATTATTAACATTGTTTATACTTGTATTCAACAAAGAAAAACAAATTTATTAAAAAAAATTTGTTTCAATATTTTAACTATTTAAATATGATTGTGAAATGGTATTGATGGGAAAATACTGTCGGAAAATGTTATCTTAATATTACATTTAACAAATAGGAGTTTTATATATCATAATTATTCTCTATTTCAATTAATATATGATGACATAGCAATAATGGCCTACATAAAATTGATTTTTTTAAAAATACGATAGAAAAATAATAAAAGAAAACGTGGAAGGACTAAGGAAACGATGAATTGGCATTATTATCCTTATCATCATGGTAAACTTTTCAAGCAGGTAGTATATCAAAGATTTCAATTTTAAATAGGTGTTCGTTGTTTGTAAAGATATTTGTAAGATACATATCTTGGTATATATTTGGTCAAAATATTACAAAAATAAGATTGTATTTTTATTAACGTTTAGAAGTCATTGAATGTTTAAAATAAGGATTAGAAACTATCGTTTTATTCGCTTTGGACTGTTCAATGTTATTATATTCAAAAGAAAAGAAAGCCAAATTTACTTCGATCATTGTTATTCATAAATAAAACGTCGTAAAATTAATATGCCAGCTTAAATTACTTTATGCAATTAGGAAGTTTACATGCAACAATATAAGAACGAATCCCTATACATTTAGATTTCATTTACATGACAACGCTGATATGTAAAAATATTATGAAGTCATATCATTACGTTATACTTAAAATAACAAATCGTCGTTATTATTATGGCGAACATACAAAATAGCGAGACTATGGTTTGGCATTCGTCCCAAAAAGTATATATCGAATACCGAGTACTGGTAGACGACCACTGTCATAAGTTCTCGAGTCTTTCAATAATAATAATTTTTTTAAATAACCAACAGTTTTCAAAATGGGTGTTGTACTTACACGTCTCAAAAAACATTTCGTAGAAAAACGTTCCACAGAAGACTAGAATAACTTGAACGTTTCCACCAGTTAAGATTTTTCTACGTCGACGATAAGTAACAAAAACGATTTCACTCCGCGGCGCGACAAAAACGAAACAATTCTCGTCCGAAAAGTGAAAATGGAGGGGCAGTGCCCGAACGAGGCGTATACGCAGCGGCCGTCTCGTTGATTAATTCGCACGAACCGTGGCGAAAACGAAACGGCGAAAAATCGAGCAGGTCGTCGGGTTGCGGACGACGATCACGGAGATACGAAATTGTTTTGTATTACAGGCGCACACCAATCGCGAAATCTTCGGACGAGTACGTCTCGTGAGTCATCAGGATGACACGGCGTGTGAATATAATATCGCGTGATTACACGGGCGGTCGCGAGCGGGAAAAAAACGTGTGCGGTAGCCGAGCGCTGTTCTGATTGGTCGGCTCAGGTCAGATGATTAGACGATCGGTGGCACTGCATCGTCAGTATCGCCAATGGCAGCAGCCGGTCGATTGTTGTCGGTCGGCGAAAAAACGCGGGAAAACGTCTGGGCAGCTGCTAAAAGACGTCGCCGCCGACGTACGTTGTTGTTGTTATTGTTGCGCGTCGTCGCGTTTTGTTATTTGTTTTGGTGTTAGCTCGAGGTATGAGTAGAGGGAAACCACCACCCGGAATGTACACGCGCGCACATAGTTACCACCGGGACCAGCTGCACGCGTCCGCGAAACCTGCCCCCGGTTGTATTGTTGCGCCGGTGACGTTCACCGTATATATTTTGTAGAGTAGGCCGAACCAAGTGTGCCTAGGACAACACCGAACAGCTTTTCGATTTATTTATTAGTAACGACCACCGCCTACGCACGACTGATTAGACTTAGCGAATTATAACCCGGTGGCTCGGCGCTCGTCGAGTTGTCGTCATATATGCGGGTGGAATGTATTGAAGTATAGTAAAATCTTATCAAGTACGCTTGTAACCGAACGAAATACTTCAAATACGTTTTACAACAATAACTTAGTTTAATACCTCTGACTATAGTTAAGTACTAACGGTTGTAATGTCTTAAGATTTTGATTTATTTTTAAGTAACCGTAACTTTTGTCAGATGGTATATATTTATATAAACACTACGAGAATCATTTAACAAATATTTTTTTTTAATTTAGCAATAGGTGTTTTTACTTTTAAAACCGAACACAATAACAATTTAATGTGTAACATTATTTTGCTATGTTGCCCGCTAGACAGGCGGGGATAATAAATGGCGTCTCCTTTGAGATTTTTATAATAATATATTGGTTCGACTTGTCTATAGGGTTGGTTATGTAAAGGATAAGTGAATTTTACACACGTGAATAGTAAATAATAATATAATAGGTAATATATATATGTCTATAGATTTCAGAGTAAAATAAAAACTTAAAAAAAAATATATACGGTACCTGAAACACGTGTGACGCAGTAATCATATTTTATAATACTAGACATCAGCTGTTAAGTAATAATAAAACAGCGAAAGAGAAATGTGTTTGATTGCCTATCTTATATTATTTTTTGTAATATTTTGTATATTTTTTGATAGTCCTTACATGTGTTTTTTTTTATTTGTATAGATAATCATAACGTACAACAATCAACTTGGTGCGATCCGTTGAACTCGTCATCAAATTTTATTTAGCACTGAACACAATTGGCAAGCATCGTAGTATCCTTTATAATATTATATTACATATATTAGCTAAGTATATATATATTAAAACTACGGTTTATACATATATATACATATAATACTATTTCAAACTTGTACACAGATTAAATCCGAATCAATCGTAAAACATAACAAAAAATACGTATAGGAAATTAAGAAAACTAGATTATCATAAAAAAAATAACTATAGAAACCGAACCTGTTTAAATAAAGTACGAACAAAAAAGAACTTAGTTTTGTAGACATTTAGCTTCTCTTATTTAAAGTGAAAACAAGGTTTAAATATTAAATAGGAAATAGTGAATTAGTAATTCAAATGAAATAGTCTGTGGGGTATGGGGTAAGGTTAGACGCAATTAGTAGGCGAATAATAAAGAGGCCGGGAACCAACAATACCTCATTAATGGTATAATATTAATATATATATATATATCGTGAACGAGAGTTCTACATTAAAATATAGGTACTTTTGCAGTATCGTTAAGAAAAACTGGAAGTGAGGAATGTATAGAATGTTTCATTTCTACCCACAAATAAATACACCGTGGAAACATAAAGAATCGCTCGACTATTGCATTACTCAAAATTATCCTACAAAATACGTTCATAACTTCAAAATATAATTTATTTTCAATTAAACGTAAAACATTATGTAAGTATAAAATTCGATCGTAAAAACGAGTGTTAAAAATCGTGTATTAGATTTCGATATATATCAATATAATAGACTTGTAATATTAATAATTATACTTATTATGTCATAAGTGATATTTTTCAATCGGCGTATGCTTGTATAAGTACTTAATAAATAAATAAAATACCTACGTAAAATAAAAATTTTTAATTCGTCGTTATAATAATAATTCTTATATAACTATATTAACTACATACGTTTTATAAATTAAAAAATAAATCTATTATTTAATTTACTGCGTTGTCTATATTGTGTACAGCTATGTATATTGAAACTAATTATCTTGTTATTAACAAGATTATTAATATTAATATTATTAGTGTTATTGTATATAAAGCGCATAATACTTTTATTTTTCAGTTTCTGAAGGGCTGTTTATTAAAAATATATTATGCACGGCCAATACGCAAATAAATATAAACGACATGGTTAAACGTCATTATCAATATTTAAACGGAGAACAAAAAGACAAAGAAATCAAAATAGTTTGTGACAACGTATTTGTATACATTATATATGTATACGTGGTTTGTATCGTACACATGCGTGCGCATGATTTTATGACCAATTAATATAATCCTATGAATAATAAATCATTTGCGCTTTGTGAAAGGTAAATAAAGAGTTCCGGTATTTTTTTGTTAGTTTTTAAATTTTCGTTTAACCCGTGAATTAATACGAACGTTTATTCGATTTAAAAAACGTGGCGACTGCTACAGACATAGCAGAGCTCGTCGTTAAAAATTATAGTTTATATTCGTAAATCCTATTTGAATAAATAATACGAACATAATTGGAATAGTTTACATGCATATGAAATCCCTATATAGTTACAACGTCTTACAGATATTCACAAAAGTACGTTTTAAAACTCGTATTAGAAATTATACGTACCAAAACAGCACAACTGGTTTTAAAATATTTCAAAATAAACGAGTAGAATTTCGTTATATATATATATATATGTATATAGACGTGAAGTATTGTATGCCGTCTTTTAAAAAGAAAAGACGTATTTTTTTTTGAACATCTGCAGTTGTATAGCGTAATTTACGAAAAATAAAGAACCTACGTGCTTAAAGACATGCATTTTGTGACGAATAAAAAAAAAAGTGGCAACGGTTTTTTCTTAGCGTCTCCGTCGAGTTTCAATAGTTATGAAGGATAATGTGTTATTAATGGTTTTTTAGTCCTTACCTTTTAAATTCTTGGAAACGTACATATTAATAAATGACGTACTTATAGGGATTTAGTCTCTGAATAATTTTTATTTATATTTTTCTAATGAATCGTTAATTATAATTTTTGTGTAATTGAATACAATTTATACCACAAATATCGAGCATTTTTCTAAACAGATATATTGCGTTTTCACCGAGTATCGTTATTGCAAAAATAAAATAAAATACTTAAAAGTTTATTTTACTTTATCACGATTGTTGTCATTGTTTTTGAAAAATAGAGGTGGAAGGGTACACGTTACAAGTTAATATAGTTATTAATATTGTTTGAAATACGCAAAGGCAACATAGAAAATATTTTTATCGCCCTAAAATTAAACAATAAGCAATTTAGGCATAATCGGTAACTTCGAAACGGTGTATAATAATGCAATGAGAAAGGGAACTCAAAAATTACAACTACATCGTTTCTGTACAACGAATAAGGTATATATATATATATTAATTACAAAAACTAACGTATCAAAATGACACAAAAATACAAATTATGATATTCGAAACCTACAACTACGGACGGATTTTCCTATATGGGTTCTAATATAAATATATATACAAACGGCTCGTGTCGTACTTTTATTTTCCCAATTACCTTTTTTGGGATTGAACATAAAGGATTATTTTTGTTATGTTGAAGATTTCATCGATAAGTGTATCCATATATAGATTTTATATTGTTTGTGAGATTAGAATACACCTTTAGTTCCAATAATTGTTTTCCTGAAACGATAAAACTCTAGATAGTAAACTATCAAAATTAAATTAAATGGATATTATCGGAGACAAACGTCCTATTATAGTACCAGTATAGATAGTTAATTTAACTACCTTAAATTAAATTTGTATGCGGGATCAATTTCATTTTTGATATTATAACGAAACGCTGTACCGGCATAATGATTTCTCCGGCTATAAAATATTCTAAAAGTGCGGGTTCCGAACCTCTAGGGTCCTCTTCGCCACTTCACCGTCATGCCGACACAGACGAAACGTATTAAAATTTAAATAAGGAACATTTTTGTTTAAAAACTTCAGGTTGGATATGGATTGGTTTGAAGAATTAAAAAACAATAGTTTAAAAAAGATAATATATAACCGTTTAATTACAAATTACAAGTAAGATAAAGAAAGAAAATTATTTATTTTAATATTTCGATTTAAATTATTGAATAATATTACATTTAGAGTTAAAGTTAAAATAAATTCCAACTGTACGAAGGAAATGAATTTATTTTACGCAGAAAACGTCTCATTTAATTATATACGCCTAAAAATGTACCGACGATTCCTGGACATTTTTGTTAATATAGGTTTTTTAAATTTTTAAAAAAACATTGCGCACGGAATAAATTATTTAAATTTACGTTTCCCATATTCGTTTTTTAATTGTGATTTCCCCGTACAAGTAGGATTAAATATAATAGTATTTAATAATAAATACAACTTATTAAAGTTGTATTTATTATTATTTTATTATTTGTAACTTCGTTTTAGAATAATGTATGCAATTTAATGTAACGTTGTAATAACGATAACTAATATTGTAATTAAATTATTTTAGTCTGTAAATAAATAAATAAAAACGTAGTACATATAATAGGGTGTTACGCACATATGTAAGTAGTATTTTCATGTTTGGAGCGCGTGGATTCCGTTTCGTGGAGGCGTTTTAAGGGAGGATCATCCCGTTTGCGTGCATATCCTTTATTCCTCTCGGAACGTATAATATACGGTATTATAAAAGATCGCCTTCTTTCGAGACGGAATTAAACGGCAGATGTGTACGCACAGAACCGTTATTTACTACATAGTACGTACAACGAAACCCCCCCACGCACCGTCGCGTAAAATGTAGTAATACTTAAGATCTCACCTGTTCGTGCTGGTTTTGGAAACCCGAAACGTCGTTCCCACGCATGTTCGCCCCTCCGTGTTCAAGTGTATAACGTAATATACAACGCGAAGTCGTTAACGTACCTACACACACACACGCGCGAGTGTGCGATAATATTGTATTAATAATTATTGTTCGAGTATATAAAAAAGAGTTTTAATATTAGATAATGACGCGTGATGTGCATTTTACCGAATCCTTCCGGTAGCGACAACGAACGCCCGTTTCACGGAATACATCGGTACGGGAATAAAAATCCAACTCAACCAGTTGGAACACTACCGTCGAACGTTCGTGTTCAACAGTTTTAAAGGTAGTGCTTAATATATTGTCCCGCTATAAATACACTTACGACAGTAAAAGAAGAAAACAATCAATTTGAACTTAATGCGAGTAACTTCGAGTTCAGTTCGGAAGATTTTGCATTATTTTATATGGTTAAAAACGCAATAAAAAAGCACGAAATTCGCAATCTAATTCTAGTTTTTCAAGCATATGATAAAACAGCTATTATTTATAGTTATCTTGTTGTATTATAAATTCGAATATATAGAGATTGATTCAAATGTACTTGTACAATATTGAAAAGTGTTTATTCAAATTCATTTAAATTATGCGAAGATGGTAAAAATTATCCTTAAAATTACACTATAACGGTGAAATTTGACGAAATTGCATTTCATTATATGAAAACAATTTGTACATTAATTTCAAGTTTAACGAAACGCATTTGAAACGTAATAAAACGCAATAAAAGTGGGAAATAAGGGTTTTAGATCTAAAAACGTTTTAAATTCGTATACTTTGAACGTTAAATCATAAAAGTTAGATATATTAAGTCTTACAAACAAAAATGAAATATAATCATAAAATACTTTTGATTTAGGTATTTATTTGTAATTCGTAACAACTAAAATACATCAAATCTTACAAAAATTCAATACGAACGGCGTATTTTTTTAATTGATTGATATCTGCAAATGAATTTTAGAAATTGAATTGGTTGAGAAATGACGAGTCAGTCAAAAATAAGACGTTAAACAGTACAACAAATTAGCTTTTAAAAAAATTAATAAATACGATAAGAAAAAAAACCATAAATGACTAAAATATAACCGATTTTGACCACATAAATAAATACTACATACAATAAATACTTTTAATAAAACCATCTAGGAGTACTTATATATATTTTTTTCAGTTAAATTTTATTTCTAGATTCTTTTTATAATTATAATTTAAAATAATTATATCATATATGCGTAGAATTTAGGAATTCCAAAAATACGATCCGGATGTTGATGAATTATTTTTAAAAAATTTTTTAGATTGTTTATTTCCCAGATAAAAATATGTTCATATAAAATATACGAATTTCAATAATTAATTTTTATTTTTTACATTTGTTAAATTATAAACAAATATATCAGAACCAAAATAATATAATATAAAGTTTATAAGTAGCTAAGACATTCAAAATTGATTAAATATTATACAAATAAAATCATGAAAAGCGTTTAGAAAATTAATGTTGTCATTAATATTCATGATTTGTTATATTAAAAATGTTTGAAAATGAGTATTTTTAAAGACGATTTTGAGTAGTTAATATTTTGCATGGTTGGTAATCGCCGTTTTCCTCCAATCGTTTCGCTACATAAATTGAAAATAAACTCCGATTTGATGTAAAATACTACTTTGGGTAGGTGATGGAAAGTATGGTAATTCAGTTTAGGAGTAATCGTGTTTTTTTATTCCTAATTTTGTACTGAATTATGTATATATTATATTTATTGCATGTCATTTGTTTTTAAGTTTGTCGTTTTAAATGGTCTCCTAATTCCAAAAACTACAACCACTAATAGCAGAATATGTTTAAAAAATTGTTTATATTCGTGATATTGTTAAATCAATTTGTATATTACATTCTTATTTCATATAATTTGTATATATTACGAAAAAATCTTAAATCCTAGTAATAATTACTGAGTATACGTAGAAGTAAAAAGTAAAACTAAAATTGTATATTTATTTAAAATATCAAAACACGTTTGTACGGGGTAACTGATAATTTGTATAAATTGTAATTCGTACAATTATTTTTTCTTTAATTATTAATTCGTCATTAAGATTCTTTAATTTTGTTTATTTAACGCAAATAAAATTCGACAACAGTTTGTTTATAATTAATGCCGTTTGGTATATTTTACTATGCCTAATAATTGCTTGCTAAATAATGTCGTTATTATTTTTGTATACCTCAGACTCGTTACATAAATTTAAATCAGCTATTGAAAAGAATCTTTAAATTAAATTAATTACAGAGACTGCTGATATAGCAACAAATTTTTCCCGTTAAAAGATCAGGGTGTAGAATTCAAAACTTAATAATCATAAAAATGTGAATTTGTTATCACAATGAAGTTGAAAACATTTACTAATTTTTCTCGATTGTAATTTTTCGACACTATTTTTTTTATAATATTTTTATAGGTTCTTAAAAGTTTCATATTGCTAATATTGGCCCTATAAAAATAAATATCCATCATAAACGCAAATGATAAATACGTTTTTATTTTTATTTTGATGAAAATATTGTATCTAGGATCATTTAACTGAGATTGGCGTATCGATGATAGTTATCTCATGAGTTTAATAATCTTAGAAAAAATAAGTGAGTCGATGTTACATACAACATAAATATTATAAAGGTAATATGTATTTCTTATTTATATATATTATAAAACTTTTGTTTTATAAAATACGGTTTTTATATTTTAAACGTTTAAAACAATTTTGTTAAATTTTAAAATATACTTGGATAGTTCAATAAAAACTATATATATAGTATAATAAAATTTTTAAAATTGTTCCACAGAAAAATATTTAAACTTAAAATAAGAAATCAGGATTACCCAGTAAATACATCACATGAATTTTACGTTTTAAAAATTCTTTTATTGTATTTGTAATAGGCAAATCAGAATTTAAAAGAATTAAGTCATACTGTTATTATGTATCTATACATACATCTAATAAATATAAATACGTAAACAGTTAGTCCGTCATACAGCCGACGATGTAACAAAAGATGTATTCATTTGACATTTTAGGCGTCGATTATATATTTTTGTCGTATATAAATATATTACGCTTATTATATTACTAATGTGATGCGAAAAATAATAAATAAAAATAACTAAGATATCCGAATTTATTTCCAAACCTTCGTTTTTAAGAATTTTGTCTTGAAATAATATATAATTATTATGTAATTTAGTTAGTTAGTTATTCGGTTATTTCCTCCCAAAAGTTTAGATAGCTGATTGAAATAAATACGAAAACTGACTTACGTTTCTCGTTTTGATCAAAGGCTACATAATACACACATTTATATAAACAAATATTTCACATCTGTAACGGAATAAGAAAAATATAAATTAAACGAATTTTTTTTTATTTATAATTTTGTAGTTGATTGATTGGCCTACAATTATGCAAACTACGATACAATTTGTGCAGTAAGAAATTAGAAAGTGCGTTTTGTTTAATAACTACAGTTTATATTAAATTATACAAATTTTCAGTTTTGAATTGTTCTAAAACGTGGTTTATTAATCTGAAAAAAAATGATTTTAGACAAAAAGTGCATTCCACATTTATATTTTATCTAAATTCGTTATCTGAAATTAAACGTTATTTAAAAAAAATCTATTCTTGAAATATAGAGGGTCAAATATATATATATATTGTAGAGCAGAACGAAAAACGAACATTTTAGGTTTAATTAATTGGAAATTAAAATAAAACTTTGTTAATATATATATAAAATAAAATGTTTCTAATAATGAAAATATTACTGTTTTCTAAAACTATAAAAAAGTTTATATTTACTTAAAATGTGACTGTATGGAATTTAATTCAAAACACAGTTTTCCGGTTGCACGTACCAGTTACTATAGTTTTTCACTATCAAAAACGTCAATTTCCTCTAACGCCTTGTTTACGTAATGTTACAACACTATACGCTCTGCTTTTAAATATTATAAATTATAATATATTACAACTAATAATTATTATTTTTAAACAAAATTTATTGTGTCCACTATCATTTAAATGAAATATATATAACAACAATTATAAAGTACAGACGACCGTCTGATATAATTATAATAACCAAGGACTTCTTATATCTTAATACATAATATCCAGCCAACTAATAGTGGACTCATTTTGTAAATTGTGTAGTTAAAAAAATTTTCCAGGCCAAAAATTCAGTATCTTAAAATCACGAATAATAACTAATTTTCCAAACAATTTTATTTGGCGAGGCATATAAAATGGATAAGATCTAGATAAGTAGACGACTCTAATAAAGATTTCTCTAAGTTGCGGTTGGTGCTACAGTAAATGTATATATATATATATTTATAATCATTTATAATTTATATTTAAGAGCAATGACAAAAACATAAAATGGTAATTTTTTGAGGTAATGAGGTAACTTGAATTTTCGATCATACTTAATAAGGTCTCCTTATATTATGTATATAATATAATATCCAGATATCCACGCGGTCTGAATATTTCTCTTATACAAATTATAATATGCGGATGATTTAGGTTATAGTATATATGATTTCGTTCATTTCAAGTTTACATGTAACTATCGTTTTATACTAAACCAAAACGATTATGACAAACACACCCAAATTAATGATTTTTTAAACCTTGAGCGTATGTAATGTACATAATATATATTATAATATTAAAATAATAATAATATTGAGTATACTCGCATTTTGAATTTTGAATATATCAAAAAAAAAAAAAATATATATATATATAGATACATGTATCATATAATATATAGATACATGCGAATATTTATTATTTCTATTAACCATTATTGTAAACTACCTTGACCCGGTCGATAACTGCGATTAACGATCACACACATACACATAAATATATTATATTTTTTTCAGAATAACGGACAAACGAACGTTAATAGCTAAGAATATATTGCAAATTTTTTCCCATATATCTATTCAAATGTATATAATTATAATAACTGTGAGTATAGTTACGTTTTTTTATTAAAATTAACCTAATTATTTTAAGTATAAACATTGCGTATTATTGGATTCAAATATATTTTAACGGAAAAATCCTCGTTCTTCAATTATACTGTCTAAAAAAAAATGATTTATAAACCTATAAATAGTCTTGTGCTTTTTTAATGCATTGCTGGAATTATGTCACATTTGTATTGCATTAAATATTAAACGGATTAGATTTCGTCGATAATATATATATCATTCATAAAACAAGCAAACGGATATGAATCGATATACTTATATGTATATCGGTGTTAATACGAAAATAAAGACAGTTTCATTTTGTTCGATGTTTACAATTTTTTAAAAATGAACAAAACAAAAACCACATTTCTCGACGATATCTGCTACTGTCAATCGATTAATATAGGTATTCATATTAATACATCTGTAGAGTAAAACGTGGCCAAGATAGACGAATAGAGATCGAAATTAAATTTTTTGTCGTACCCGTAAAATAAATATAATTAATTTTATGACGGGAAAAAACTAAAATAAAAAATAATTTATTACATAATATTATACATATTGTATACGCATAAATATGTAAGCCATTTCCTTTGAATAAGAATAGTAAAATATAATAATATATAGGAAGGCTGCGGGCACATGTAGGTTAATTATTATTATATACAGCCGAGGGTCAAGTTAGAAATATACAAATGTGTGTATCGTGTGTATATTACTGTATAGATAAAAAGTGTATGTCCCACATTCGCCAGATTTGCACACATAAACAATGTTGTATGCACGCGTATCTATATCTATATATTTACATGAATTCTATACAATAAAATATTAAACTCGCAATTACCTTAAAATATTTTATGTGTATACACTTACCGCTGAGTTCGACACAAGGTTAGTTATAATGTATAAGAATGTAATATATAATCGTTGCAGCAGCTGGACCGAATAAATCAAATAACAACAATACAATATGTATAAAATATTAGTATTGTTATACGTAAAAGTCCCTACTATGGGGACAAAGGAAACTCCTCGAAGCTTCTAATTGCTGTATTAAAAAACAAATTAATTATATATGAATAGCTAGTTTTAAAAAACACCTTCAAACACAATTTGCGATATATTCCACATCCTATTTGAATGTACTTCCTTGCGTGATACATTTTTAGTTCTGTTCACTTCCTTAAAATGTATTAACATCCCTTTATCCTTAGAACGTATATCGGAATGTCCATAAAGATTATTATATTATACATTCTAAAGCGGATTTGTAATTTGATTGTTGTGTTTTCTTTTTTATAATTGTATATTGTTTTCTTTTAATAATTCTTGAGCTTTAATAGCTACACTAGCAGGTAAATAACAAAAATAAATCTACAAATCTTTGGAACCTGGAATCTTTATTATGGGATTGTAAAATTAATACGCTAAAAAATTTAAATATTTGATTCACGAAAATATATTGAATAGGAAAACATTTAATTAGTAGTTTTATTGCTTATAGAAAAAGTTTGTGCCGAAGTATTGTATTCCTATTATCTGCTTGTATTGTCGTTAACTAGTTAATAGAGACAGTCATTATTTTATCGGTAATTATCTGCGCGGGATTTTTTAACGTGTCAATAATAATAAAACATGTTTATACAATAGACATACCCGGATTTTATTGACAGACTATATAATACAAACAATTGGGCACTTTAATTAATCTACCTCAAGTTCACAATATTTTATTATAATATTTCGTATTAATTTGAACGATAAAATATTACAAAATAAGTTATAAAAACGTTACTTTAAAATTTTACTGGTAGGAGAATTTTGACATTTTATGACCTTATTAATGTCGATTTTCAAGAATAATTTTTATTTAACAAAAACGAGTCTCAGTGAATCTTAACGATCTTTGTCGTAGTACTTTTAAATTTAGATTTCATAATAGTTAATTTAGAAAAGTGTGGGAACACAACAACATGTTACAAATTTTAGTAATAACTTATAAATGTTTGAAAATATCCGTTTCTCGTTTCCTGTCAAATTAAATATAATACAAATATTATTACACCATTACCATACGTAATACACCTCTATTCTGAGCCCATTATCGCAGTGATTAGCTAAAATGATATAGTTTTTTGAAAATTTTTTATTGTTAAGCTATGAAAAAATAATATTTTATTTATAGATATTGATTATTTTTAAAATATTGGTCTTTCCATAACAGACTTACTGTTGTACCTACTGTGGGCCTTTTCCTAAAACTACTGATTATGCTATTAGTATACTGTGGATACTTTGTGATAATATACATCATATTTCGATAGAATTTTTTACGAATTAATAATTCGTTCGTAAATAGGGCCACCTACACCGTTAGGACTTCCTAGAAGATAGGACATTTACATGATAAGTCATTCCGACAATAACTGTATTTACATATACAATATATAATTTATTGACCTAACTAATATTATATTGTGTATCTCCCGATATAAGATGTTTATTGTAATTAGTTGTTCTTTGTATAAATTGCACTAGTGATGCGACTTAATAATACGAACCTAATTTATAGTCCTTTAACTTGTTGAGAAATCTTATAATTGATATTATTAATTTTATATTAATTGTTTAATAATTTAACGAAAAATATATTATTGTACTAGATGTAGGCGTTTTAATCAATCCACCATTCTTTTATTATTACTAATGTATTATATTCGAGAAGTGTATTCGGACATCGATTACTCTGACGCAATAAAAATTGACGAAAATTACACAAAGTGTGTTATTTTGTAACGACGTAAAGAGTACGATGTTCATGAAATAGGTTAATAGCTACAATTAGTGAGCTGATATTTAGGGGTTGAAAAATACCTAAAATCGGTGCGATGAACTTCGTACAAAAGTACAATTGATTAGGTACAAGAAGAAACGCGTAAATAATAAACCAAACTTTCTCGGCGTTAACGTAAAAACGTTAGTGTCTATCCATTTTTGGAGACAAATTTCGAATATTGATTGCAGGGAAATAAGTAATTTTTAATCGGAATCACCAATCCATAAATTTGTTGTCGGTCCGAGAATCGGTAAAAGTTTGGAGAGTAAACGCGTAATTCGCCGCATAAAAAGTAGTTGACCAAAATCCGGTCTTGATGAATAATAATACGCGACGAACAAAAAGTAACCCGCGGGGAAGTGCGACTACTTGGCGAATAATTAAAGCCGTCCGTTCGGCGAATTGGACGTTTATTCGTAAATCGTTTTAAATTAGTTTTCATTGGACCGTGTGCGCGTAATTCGTACGGCGCGTTACGATCATCGCGCGGGATATAGCCGTTATTATAATGTTTAGAAGGCACGCGTCCGGGGTAGGGTGGAAGGAAAAAGAGAGGATATTGTGAAAATCAAAACGTCGCAGGTACGACCGATGTTAACCTTCACTCGAGGAACGGGCGGCCGCGGTGGCGACGGCGAATATATAAAAGAACCGCCGTCCGTCGCGTGCCCGTTCAGTACGAGTAACAGTCGCACGACGACCCATCGCGCGACATCCGGCGATATATATATATATATAGATTCCGTTGGGCCATATATTCGTCCGTCACCACGACATCATGCCAGCCGCAGCAGCCACGGATTACGCGCACCATTCGGATTATGCCGTACGTCCGATTGAGTTGATGGTTGAACAACAACAACAGCAACAGCAACAGCAACAACAACAACTGCAGCAGCAGTGCCGAGATAATGACGGCGGCGGTGTCGAAACGTCCGGGACAACGACGTGCGGTTATCGGAGCGCGCCGGACGCGGCCGAACACGAGACGTTTGTCCGGGACGCGGTGCGCCTGATGCTCGAACAAGCCGTCTTCCGCGGCACGGATCGCAGGCGTCCTGTACTCAATTGGAAGAATCCGGAAGAACTGCGGGCCGTGTTCGACTTCGATTTGAGACGGTCGGCCACTACGCACGGACACCTGTTGCACCTGATCGAGGACACCATCGAGCACAGCGTTAAGATCGGTCACCCGTACTTCATAAATCAGCTATTCTCCGGGTAGATATTATAGTATATTCTTTTTTATATTTCTTCACGATCGATAGTGCTATACTCGAATGTAACATTTATATTAGCCTGGAGACGTTTTCCAATATTTCGGACCCTCCCTAATCGCAAAAATGATACTATCTTTCGATGTTCTTTTTTTTCGGTCATTGTATTATTTATGTTTATTTACTACGTATTTTTTAAAATAAAAGGTTACTTTTAAGTTTTGACGATTGTAAATGTAATATGAGCCTAAAACTTGAAATGTTTTATTTATTGTTTTCTTCGAGGTGTAAAAATATAGTTATATTTTTGAACGGCGGTATTATCATTTAAAATTATATATTTTTATTAAATTAAAAATATAAGGATCCAATAAATTGCAATTTGAATTCGAAGTCCAGTTCTATATAAAAATATTAACGAAAGCCGAATTTTTCCGCAGTGTCGATCCTTATGGTCTCATCGGCCAGTGGTTGACGGACGCGTTAAATCCGAGCGTTTACACGTTCGAAGTAGCGCCGGTAATGACCATCATGGAGGAGACGGTACTAAAGGAAATGAGGAAATTCCTTGGATATCCGGACGGACAGGGAGATGGCATATTCTGTCCTGGAGGTTCGATAGCCAATGGGTATGCTATCAACTGCGCACGATTTTACGCTTTCCCCGAGGTCAAGGTAAGTAACACGTTATTTATTATTTTTAATTTTTGTACAATAATGTTTGTAAAATTGTAAAATTTTCATACTAATTACAGACGAAAGGTATGCACGGACTGCCTAGGTTAGTGGTTTATACGTCAGTCGACGCGCATTATTCGATCAAAAAATTATGCGCGTTCGAGGGTATCGGTTCGGAAAATTTGTATCTGATCAATACGGATGCCAAAGGCAAGATGGATGTGGTTCATCTAAGACAGCAAATCCGGAGAACTTTGGAGGAAAAAGCGGTACCCGTGATGGTGTCCGCTACCGCGGGTAAGTTCATACATTAAATCGTAAATAATTACTAAAATTCGTAATTAAATATGTATATAATTTTTCACAATTAATTCTATATAATTCTATTTTATATGTTTTATAAAATATATTGTTTTAAATATTTTAGCAAAGAAGAAACATAATACATATAATATACGTTTATACATTATTTTAGACAAAATAACAACTATTAACTTAACAGTTTTTATTTTTTGTGTATGTAACTAGTAACATTACTATTAACTTACCAATAATTCATTTTTAATCTTAAACCAATGGTTATTTCTGTAATAATATAAAAATATCGCGATATAAAGAGAAAACGACTTGATACGTTGATTAAATTCGAAGTTTAGAAATTATATAAAGCAAAAAAATATCGTACAAGACGTATAAATCAGCTATGCGTACTGACATAGTTTTTAAGAAGTACGTAACTTCGAAGGCTCGATACGTACATAAACACACCCACACTCACCCACACACACACACACACACACACACACACACACACACACACACACACACACACACACACACACACACACACACACATATATATAATTATTATT
>JAIPRN010000524.1:0-12916 GCA_025469175.1 Geopemphigus sp. TES_GeoC_2020 | reverse complement strand
ACACACACACACACACACACACCCACACACACACACACACACACACACACACACACACACACACACACACACACACACACACACACACACACACACACATATATATAATTATTATTGGACTTAATATGTATATAGTATAATAATAATATATAATTCATATGTACTCGCATATATTTAGAAAAGAAAAAAGTGAAAGCAACTGAGAACTGAAAACTTTTGGGTATTATAGGTATATAATATGTATGTAACGACAATTATTAATCGATCATCTTAAAAATCTCGTCAATTCCGTCTATGGTGAATGCGTTTTAATTTACGTAACGTAATTCACAGACCGTTGCAGTAAATAGTTGCTATACCATATTATCACGTATGCTCATTTAGTCGTAACACATATATTTATGCATTACTAATATGTATACGAAATTTCTCGATAACATGTACCTTCACAGGTGGGTTTAAAAAATGTCCACGAATCGAAAGTAAAAATAATAACGGTTGTAGGCACAACAGTCCTGGGATCGTTTGACCCGATAGCAGAAATCGCCGACGTATGTCGTGAATACGGAATTTGGTTACATGTGGACGCGGCTTGGGGTGGCGGAGCACTGATGTCCAAAAAACACAGACACCTGATGACCGGAATTCACAGGTAATATAATACACGTTGGCGCGAAAATCGTACGTTTTTCTATTTTATCACCGATTTTTTGCCAACTGTTAGAAGAAATAAAATTCTTTCTAAAAAGTGTTTGTTTCTACAATATGAAACCAATAGTAAGTAAATTACTACAAATACGTACGTATAATTTCTGTTAAAACAAATTTTAAATGTTAAGTATATATTTATTGATATTTGGTAAAAACCACGAGTATTAAAATCTAAATCAATAATTATCTAAGTAGTCAATAGTTCGAAGATTTGTTTTGGTAATATGAATAGTCTTGATCTTTTATTATCAACGATACTACGTTTTAAAAATATGATAAAACGCTTTTTTAATTCGACAGAGCCGACTCGGTGACGTGGAATCCACACAAAATGCTTACAGCGCCCCAACAGTGTTCAACGTTTTTAACCAGGCATGAACGCGTGCTCACCGAAAGTAACTCCTCTTGTGCCCAATATCTATTCCAGAAAGACAAATTCTATGACACGACTTATGACACCGGTGACAAGCATATACAGTGTGGTCGTCGCGCGGACGTATTTAAATTTTGGTTCATGTGGAAGGCCAAAGTACGTAGGTCTTAACGTTTATTACCTATATATTGTAGTTACCTATGTTTATTTTTAATGTTCTACTATATATAATTATACACTGAACACTGTTTATATATTTCTACTAACATTTAGGGAACGGACGGATTAGAGGCGCACGTCAACAATAATTTCGACAACGCCAAATATTTCACCGAGAAGATACGGAACAGACCTGGTTTCAAATTGGTGTTGGATGACCCTGAATATACCAATATCACGTTTTGGTACATACCGCCGAGTTTGCGGGGACGTCAGAATGAACCAGATTTTAGTAATAAACTGCACAAGGTATTTACCGATATAATATTTTTTAGAAAGAATGTATCGATGGTTAAATTTATTGTGTATATATATATAATTTTTGGACCATTTAAGTGACGGTTCATAATCATGAACACTAATTCAAAACTCAAGCATTTAATGTTTTTGGTGATGAGAGAGAGAGGGCTTGAAGGCATTGCGTAAAAATGTCATATGTTAAAAACAAAAAATTTAACGAGTAATTCTTTAAATCGATGGAAGGGAACATCTATTTATATTACACGCATATTTTGTGCACCTACCACTTACGTTATAATACCGTTTTGTAGGTAGCGCCGAAAATCAAAGAGCGGATGATGAAAGAAGGGACAATGATGATTACGTACCAACCCGTCAATGATTTGCCAAACTTTTTCCGGCTCGTGCTCCAAAACTCGTCGTTGGACCGAGCCGATATGGATTATTTCGTCGATGAAATCGAACGACTGGGTTTTGATCTGTAGAAAGTCGTCATCGTCATAGTTGTCGTCAGCTGTTCCTATAATTTGTTTAGATTTTTAATATAGATATATAATATACACACAAGAGATTAAATTATAAATAGTTACATGATTTATTATTATTAATGTATATGTATACGCTTCACAATTTTGCAGCCGAATGATGTATACAAAGAGAGAGTTTGTACCATTTATAGTATAACAGGAATTTATATATATAATATATATTACAAAGTCTATAGTTTGTATACTTTGTAAATATTTATCAAGTATTATATTTTTATTTAACTATGTAATCTCGTTTTTATCTTCTTCGTCACTATTTACAGACTACGTGACGTTACAATGCACGTAGCATAAATACATATACACAAGCCGCCATATTTAATGTTACCGAAGCCTCAAAATACTACTGAACCAAAAATAGGAAAAGTTTCGACAATTAAGGCAATTTTTGATGGTTCCTAAAAACATAACCATGGCCTGACCTTAATACATTGATGTCACCGCCGTGAGCATATGTTACCGAATAAACCGCGTGTAGCCTCCAGAAGTCTTAAGACTAACAAAATAGTATTATTATAAATTCGTGGAGTACAACACGGGAAGTGTGTGGGTTTTGAGTATATGCGGTCACAGCACTTTATCTATATATCTCTCAAGGCCGTCTTTCGTTCACCCAATCCATGGTGGTAATGTTAGTATAATATAAAAATTCAACACTGTAGTTGAGCGTCCAAGGTCGAGGATTTCTTGTTAATACTATTATATGGCTGCGTAATAGTACAGCATCAGGAAATAAAAAAATCGGTTCGATCAACTAATTGGTACTTAATAAATAACGAAAAAAAAACAAATTAACCATCGATAAATCGATAAATTGCGGTTTGAATAAACGACCAAGAAATTTTTTTGTCTCTTCTCTTACCTGCACTTCCCGGCTGTGATTTATCGAGAATTTGTCTCGGTTGCTTTCTACAAATAATAATACATTTTATGCTTAAATTAACCATATAATTTGAAATATATATATTAATAATTGCCCTGCTCGACAACTTCTCCATAAGATTTTTTTCAGTATACGATATTTATATTTTATTGTTTAAATACTTCACGTTAATTTCTGTATTACACGTAAGAAATTAAAACTATGACTAACAAGGCAACATTTTTCACGAAATTTGACGATACGCTAGATATTTTTAAAAGTTCTAAACTTTTAGTCTAAATAATAAAAATAATAACCACAGCACATATATGGATATTAATTTCTACAAATGGAAGTGGTGTCCTTTAAAAGCTATCTAAAGTAATATTAAAAAGAAAATCAATAGAAATTTATCATTAAGAGACAGTTTTATTGTTTATTTAATAAGTATACGTTATTTACCGTTACACGAAATAAACGAAAAAACAAAAAAATTAAACGTATACAATTTTTTTTTTTAATTTTATAATTTTCAATAAGAGAATAATATTTTTAGACCTTGTATATCAAAGAAAGTACGAAGTAAGACAAAAATCTCTACAGAATGATGTGATCCAATTCAAAATATGATTACTTTAGGTGGATACTACAAAGTGTAGATTTTTATTGATAATTGCAGACGACAGGTAAACATTCAGATTTATATAATAGCTTACAGACGAAGACTCATTTCTATATTTCACTTCATCCGATCATATATTAACGATCTAGTTTAAATCCTTTTTAAAAAAACAATTCCTATCGGGTATAAGTTCAAAAATGATAAATGTCGAAAAATAACAAATGTATGAAACAAACGAAATGTCCTCTTTAGACTGTAGCATTTGGACAAAAATTCGAACGGTTTTTGCGCTGTATTCCAGTTCGGTTGTTCATATCGGGGGACGAGTCGTAGTACTGCGCTTCTGATATTCGGTCAATGCTTTCTTAAACAAGTGTCAGTCGGCTACGTCCTGAAGGAAGGCCCATAATGATAAATAGGACGACATCAGCTAGCTGCACTTGAGCAACATGATCATGCATATGACTGCTGATCGATCACTTGTCGTCGTCGAACGTCATACATCCAATGCGTCTAGTCATGCTGGCAGTCTTTTCCGTTGACACGTACTCTCGACTAGACGCATTTAACACATCCGCTTAGCATATAGATGGATGGGTGATAAATTGGCAGGTTAACCGTTTACCTATTTTCCATCAATGTGTTGATATATCATCGATGCTGGCCGTCGAAGTCATCGGTTTGTTCATTGTAAATATTATTCGTAATAATAAAATCTAACCGTTAAGGGTTTTTTCTAATTTCTATCTATATTTTTTTCTGATTTTAGAGAGGACTTATAGTGGCATCCTATTAATATATTTCGCACTTTTTAATACATGAATTTTACAAATTGTTATTAATTTTGATTGTATAACCTTTGGTATTAAATCGACATCGTCATGTTTATATTAGAAAAATATCTTAATATAATAATATCAGGCTATATCGATAAAACTCGAACTGTATTAGTTAATTATTAAATTATATATATAAATGCGTAATTGTAGTTTAGGATACGAAAGTTGTGTCCTAAAAAAACTTTAGAAAAACTTTTAAAAATGATTTATAAAACATTAAGACTAAACATTATTCGGTTATACGGTCTAAATCTAATAATCTTAAATTATATTTTGAATTATATTTTAATATATATGTATTATAAAATGGTTTTTGGTGCTAAATATTTAAGGTAATAACTGTTATTATGTATTATAACTGTAAATACAAATTATTTATGACACAAAACTACATATTCTACTCGTATATATTATATAATAATCGTAAATGAGAAATCAAATTTCAAAAGAAAATTTTTCATGTCACAAATAATTTTTATAATATATATCATCAAAAAAGAGAAAAGAGTAGATTTCAAAATTGTAAAAGGCTAAAAATTTGATTTCCGTCACTAAATCATTTTTTTGTCAATAAAATTCAGTTATTACACGATATTTCGGCTCGAAAAGGGTCACCATAACGATATTTGGATTCGACAATTTTTTCAATACAGTTATATATTGTATAATGTAACTGTAATTATCGTTGATTCGACAAAGCTTAGAGTTGAGCTGTGAGTTAAATCGCTTAAAACAAACATCCATTTCGATTTTCTGCGATCAATATACCTATAGTACGTATTTATCGCAGCGATGGAGAATGGAAATTTGAAACTGGCCATAATCAAAGACGACGACGGTGGTAGTTTCGAAGAAGTATTCGACGAAGAAGTATATGACGAAAAAGTAAACGACGAAGAAAAAGAAGTTCGTCAATCGTACAACGACGTTACGAGGGGTGTAGTCCGGTTAAAAATGGGTAACGACAAATGGATGGAAGAAGAGGATGATTTGAATGAGGACGAGCTGGTCGAGGTGGAGGACGATGCAGAGGAAGTTAACGACTTTATCTCGAACATTACGGAAAGAATAAGTAATCCGGTCGGAGTGCCGCATTCGTGTTTGCGAGACACAATGGCGCGGTGCGGCGAAAACAACACGCAAGTCTGCGACCGGGAAACTGTGCGGATGTTGGCGCACATGATACCGGCTAACGACCGGGCCAGAGTGAACGCGTGGCTGAAAAAGTTGGACAGGTGCGAGAACCCCGTGGACCGATCACAGTACATCAAGTTCTTGTTGCGGATGGTAGCTGACGGGAATGCGTGTGCCGACCCATTCGGGCGGCCACCACCCGATGGCCCACTCCAACCACTCAGCAACTTTGTTCATCCGATGGTACTTTACGGACTGACCCGACCGGACGAAACGGCGGTCGCGTCCAGCGAACAACCGTCCAGAAAAAACTCACCGGCGGGGTTAACGCGGGAAACGTTTTACGCCCGCCAACCGATACCCGAAGATGGGACGTTTTGTTACGCCGCCGCTTTTAGCGAAATGTGAAAATACCATAAACGATCAATTTTAGATTTCGTAGAAATAACCCAGAAAAAAAAATTCCGTTTATCATATTTTTATAATAGTGGAAACATAGTTTTCGCTTTTATCGAAATTGAAGTTATAATTTAATAACGATTAAAGAACATAATAAATACATATATATTGGCATAATATTTACATAATATTAGAATACACGTGTATTGATTTATGTAAAATAAGACTGTTTGATGGTCACTAGATGTAAAATGAGAAATTGATTCTTTTGGTAAAAGAACGAAAAAATACGTTAGGTTTATGAGTATTTAATTAAGAACAGCAAAGAGCAACATGGACGCTATGTGTTCACCATTGCGAATCAGCGTAAATAATTTCAAAATTAATTTTTCTTATGTAGTTTCCCTTCATGACATTAGTAGGGATCGTCATGATCGGAATGGTTTCCAAGCTAACTAATTTAACAAGAGGTAAATTCAGGCTTAATTTCCTAAGAACACCTAAGAATATCTTCTAAATAGTAGGAAATATAATGAATACTCTAAAATATTAGCACCTTGTTCATTTTGTAACCAAATGTTAAATTTGAAAAACCACGAATGCGTTGGCAATAATTTTATAATAAGAAAATTTGAAAGGTAAACTACACCCAACAGCTTATGTTACTCGAAAACTAAAAAAAACAAGAAAAATTTTTTGACTATTCATCTTGAATGATTGCAGAAATATTTCTTGCCAATTATTTCGAAAAATATTATATCGGTAGGAAAGTAATCATTTTCTAGAGACCCCGAGGATTAAAATATTCTAAAGCAATACAAACTTCGTCTACAAAAAATATAATTTATTTTAGAATTAATAAAATTTGATTTAGAAATTTTAAATCGACCCTGTAGCCAATGGAATTCCGCGGCAGATCGACTATCTCGTTAATAGATTAAAAACTGAAAATTTTTTAAAAATTAATAACCAAAGAGAAATTAATTTTTAAAATTATAATGTACGAATTTTCAAAGAGAAACGAATACAAAATATTGAATAGCTGTTGTCGTGTGCATAAAAAGTTTAAGCCAGATATATTATTATATCGTCACTTAACAACCAAATTTTTAAGCTTTCTTCGTTCGTGACGTACCGAATTCGTCACATTGCGCGACCGACTGTGAATCATCTACTTTCAGAGTAACATTTTGTAAACCCGAAATTGTTCAATATGGATGACGACTACATACATTACTGAATTTACTTGTTCTAAAAATTGTAAGTTGAGTATAACATACATTTATATAGGCGCTTAAATGAAAAAGTAAATATATATACATATTCATATGCACGTATAATGGAGCAAGGCATTATATTCGTTGAACGAAAAAAAAACGGGAAAACGACAATATATACTCGTGTATAAAATTACGTGAGAAAACCAAATAAAATAGGTACCAAAAAATATCGCATTTTTTGCAATTAGACACGGAAAATAACAAAATAGTTTTTTCGAGTCTTTTATTTTTTTATATTTAACTTATTACAACCAACAGTTTTTTTTGTTATTCTAAATATTATATAAACTGCTGATTTTTTCTAATAAATAAATAAATATATATATATATTAGATATATAATATATTTGTATTTCATTTTAATACTATTACATTTAATATATGGTATATAATTATATACTCACAACTCTATTTAAATATATATATGCTTAAAAATTAGCGACAAGGAAAATCTGTTTAAAACTAAAATTGCATAGGGGAGGTAGGAGTGAGGTATTTTAAAAATGAATATATATATATTCTATTAAGTTGCACACAGATTACAATTTATCATTCCTCCCTCCCCTAAATATCATACAACAATACTATTTAAGTATTATATAGGTAAGCAACAAAATTGTTTATGTATTTTTTTCAATACTATTAACTAGTACAAAAAAGGCGTCATCAGTCTTTTATTATTTACATACCTAATTATTATTTATAGCTGATCATCAAAATGTGATGCACGTAGAACAGTTTCAGATATCTAAAAATAAATATATTTATATATTATGAGGAAAAATAAATTTTTGGACATCTTTTTAAAAACCATGTATTTATCATAGTTGAAAACAAAAATTATAGTAATGCCGTTTTTGTGTATTATATACTGAATACTTTTATAGAATTCAAAACGAATATTGTATATCGTTGTCAATATATATATATATGTGTGTGTGTGTGTGTGTATTAGTGTATTTTCAATAATCAATGAGATTTGTAGAATATAGGTTTGGTAAGATTAGGTTGGGTTGCAGGCAGTGTTGTAAAAATACTTTTTAATCGTAATTTAGGCAAATATTTTCAAAACTAGAGTATTTGAAATACTAAAATAAAAATCAATTACTATTATAAAGTATAAATGTTTTCCAACGATTATAATAACATTAACCAAGATTAAAAGTATTCTATAAAATATATTCGTATACTTAGAAAAGAGACAATCTGATTTATTTTTAAACAGTATGAGCGGTGAGAACTACAAGTACACATAGGTTACTTTTCTATATTGTAAACGAATACATTATACCGACATTTTAGTTACTCGTTAATAGAATCAAATTCATGTATAGAATAATAGTGTTTAAAACTTCTAATAAAAAAGTTGAAAATAAAAATAAAATTAATATGTTTAATACTTATTCTAAATATATTTTACGGACGTTACTTTATTAAACGTTTCTTATAGGAGTCTCTAAATGAGCATACTATACCTATCTTAGGGTGTTACCATTTAACTTCCCATTGTAATGTGTTAAAGGGCTCAATCTTAAAACTTTCTAAACAATATTTTTAAAACTTTTATAACTACGCCATTATTATCACAACTGTATATTGTGTCTCAATCAGTTCTCAAAATATTTTTTTAAATACTACACAACCTAATATAAGTAATATATGTATTTGTTTTACTAAAATTACAAGAATTCAAACAAAAGACCCTCATCTAGAAATTCATCGGGAATATTGTTTAAAGTGATTTCACGGAGCCAAATACATAATGAAAGCCCTAGAAACTTTTTGTTTAAGATCCTTTTTAGCATTCCTACTGGGAGGAACACCTCGGGAATTCCTTTCGCCATTAATAGAATTCTTATCAAAAACTGTATTTAGTATAAAAGTATTTGAATATTGTACAACATGTAACCTTTTACCATAATATACCTTGACAACAATGTATTGGTTAAAACGGCTTGTTTAAACGAATGGTTTATAAAAGGTATTACATATTATACACATTCAAAAAAAATTAGGCTACATCAAAAACTTAATCTGAATATACATATTGATTCATAATTATCTAAATATTAAACTTAAAATAGTTTTATTTTATTTCTATACGTTTTTTCGTTTTTTCAAAAGAAATGAAAAAACGAGGAATTAATATTTATTAATAGTATTAAGTAATATAATATTTATATAAGTATAAATATATTTATGAGGTACATTTATATATTTACGCGCGTATACAATTATTATAATATAGAGGAACAGCAGTGTGCCGAAAAATATTAAGTATTTTTTTGATTATATTTTAAATAATATTGTAGTTTTAAATAATTTTAAGATAATACCTTAGCTAATTGTCATACAGCTATATCTTATTATATCGGTAAGCTCGTATATATATATATATATATATATAAAATTAGTATTTTAAGGTAAAAATTGTATGCGTTACATATTATACTATATTCATTATGCGTTTATAAGAGACCTGTTTATAATTTTGTTTTTTCAATACTTAAAATAATATATATATATATGCCTTATTATTAATATATTAGACGGAATAAACTCGCTTGATTTTTGATAAAAAAAAAACAAAAAGTAAAAAATGTATATTATGTATATAGCAGTCTGAAGACTACCGGTATATATATATATATATATATATATACACTAATATTCTTATCTAAGTTCCGTATACATCTATTAATTATTATTTATTTTATTTTTTTTAACAGACTGCAAACACATAAACGTTTAACAAATATTTTCTTATGATAATAATATATATCATATTGTAGCTTAATTTTTTGTGTATTTTATCTACGTTAACTGCCAAAATTTTCACATTTCGTGGTTTAAATCTTAACATCATAATTCTTATATTATGTATATATATAGAAACCGTTAAGCATACTTATTGCACGTTTCACATACATCATATATGTATAATATTTAATAACATATTAAAACTTTTAAGACTGTTAACATATATATTAATGTAAACGCATAATCCTCTCCGAACATTATATATATATACACACACACACGTTAATATATTATATAATTTATAAGTGTTTTGAACCAAAGTTAAATTGATTCCAGAAATTAGTATGTAGGTAAATCTATACGACGTAAAAATGATGAAAATATATAATATATATTATGTCCCTCGAAAATGGCAACGTTGATTGAAAATTAAATTAAATTTTATAAATACAAATTACAATGTCATATACGAAATTTGTAGGATATTATATGATATGTGTATGTGTGTGCATGTATGTGCATGTATATATATATATATATATATATATACATATATACATATATACATATATACATATATACATATATACATATATACATATATACTCACTTACGAAGAAATCAAAATTCAATAAGGACGTTTAAAAAAGTAAAAAACAAAAACAAATATAGATAAAAATAACAAAAATTAAAAACAAAAATGCCTAATAATAATAACAATTCTTCGTTATTGTCGGATTTTCATGAGTTATACAAACATATAGGTATAGGTATGTATATATGTATCTATCTGATGATTAAACACGACGGCAAGTGTTCGTGTAAATATTCCAACAATTCCGGCGACGCTCCAGCACAATTCGTCAATTCTAATTCTTCTAAATGTCGCATTTGAATTAAACTTGACAGACCGCTGGAGGTTAACAGGTGACAACCTAAAAAAATAATCAAAACGATAAGTTCAAACTTAAGTCTTGCAGTAATAACGCCAAAAAAAATAAACAACACTCGTTTTCAAAAAGTAAATCCGATGTTTTATTTACGACGGGTTTTTTGTATCGAAATACAATATGCGTATAAAATATACATATACATATATAGTACCTATTAACATCAAAATCACATAAACTCTCCTCCATTTTTTATTTTCATTTGATTTATATTTTTTGGACATAAGATTGGCCTGATTTATAACTACATGAGTTATATTTACAAAAACGCGTTTTTCTCACTTGACGCCAACTTTTTTTTGGAAAATGTCTAGTTATATAAGTAGGCGCGTGGATTTTTAGATCATTACCGGCGAGAGATAGTATCCGTAAATGTCGCATGCCGCATAAGTGTTGTATGCTGAAATTACGGAGTTGTGAACACCAACGCAGAAATAACGCTTGCAAACATATCATTGTTGATATATACCCTATGCCAATATCGGTGATGTGTATGCACCTGAAAAACAAACGTTTATAACAAATATAATCAACAATGATAAAAATAAAATAAGCCTCTACGTGCAGCAGCTCGAGCATTATTAACACTCCTCGTTATAGGGTCACAAAAAACCATCGTTAGGAGGAAGTAATAAACATCCACGAATCATTCAATCATTTAATCAATTCCTCGTGCACAAAATCGATTTTTTTAATAATATTAACCGATTTGTCTCACACTGTCGAAAAATGTGTTCTTTTTTTATCCGCGAATGTTATTTTTACATAATTATAGAACGCATCAGTTTGTATCTTCAACCCTCTGAATTAAATAAAATACAATTTAGCATTGAAAAAATTTTCAATTTTTGAATTAAAAAAAAATAATTTAGTATTAATATATTAATTACAAAATAGTAAATTAATATGATTTATATTTTCTAGAAACGATAGAATACATACGAGTTTTCACAAAATAAAACCGTGTATAAGAAGTGGTTTTAAAAAACAAATTTATACGAATAAGTTTTATTGTTTTCTCGAACGCAAAAAAAATATTAAGAATATTATATTAAATAATTATAATGTTTTTATTATGTTGATTTTTGTTAATGGTTTAATTCCCCGTTTATAAATTATCAAACAATAGTTACTTGGTTATTTGTTTTTGGTTTTTATATATATATAATTATGTTAAGCGTATTTATTAAAAAATATTTCGGTGACTTGAGGGAGAACTTTTGACGGCTATTTTTTACCTATGTTGTTTATAGCGCGTACGTATACACTATTATTATCATTTTTTTTGTTGTTATATATGATAATTTTTTTAATGGCTTTTGAGAGGTAAAAGGGTATAAACGCGATAACAAATATTTTATACATTCTATGGCGGTATAGTAGGTAAGTGAGAAGTATAACAATCTCGAAAAAAAACACGCACGCTCGCATACATGCACTAAAAGAGAAACAGTCGACTATTTTCGTAGAAAATATATCGATTGTTATCGACGCTATATTATAATAATCGAACAAAAAGTAATTTTCCATATTTTTGTTTAGTATCCGGTCGAGAGAAAGTTGATGACGGATGATTTCACATCTTTTGTTTTTACGTATACTTAAATTATTTTTGTTTTAATTCTTTTTTACCTGTCTAAGATTAGCTGTTCCAATCCGACTAGATCGCAAGCAATGTACTCCAGGGCCGCGTCGGTGACGCGAGGACACCAGGATAAGTCTAAGATTTGTAATTTTGGCAGATTTTCCGCAATTAATTCAATACCGTCATCGGTGATCTTACTGCAACCCGACAGGCTCAACACGGTGAGATTGGGTAATGAATGAACTGAAATTTAAAAATAAAACAGATATATTATTATTGTTTATAATATACGAATACGACGATACGTATTTTGTTATTAAATATACATAATCGATCGAATAATATACAATTTCGTGTATAATGTACTCTCTCTCTCTCTCTCTCTCTCTCTATAT